>LBNU01003305.1:54601-81360 GCA_014162995.1 Artemisia annua
AGTAATGATGCCTCAAGTATTGGTGATGACTTCTTGATGTTTTGACCTCCAAATGATGACTTCTTGGACCTCCAAAGTTTCCTAGGATTTTATGGACGAATTTTGGTATTGAGAGGGAGTATTGGTGGTAGGAGAGGTGTTCTTTCAAGTTGGAATAGAGAGAATTGGTAAGGGATGATTAAAACATACACAATTGATGTCTATTTATACTACTCTCAATGCCTAGGATCATCAATGCTCAACTTGGGCACCAAGTAGCTGGGAATGGACTAGAATATGCTTGGGAAGGATCTAGAATTGGTTTGTACACGTTTGGAGACTTAATAATGAAGTTTTGGGGACCAGCCAACTCTATCCGATCGGTTGCGGGCCCATACCGATCGGATGGAGCCTTTCTGCAGAAAATGACTAACACCAAAGTTGTAGATCTTTCTCTTAGCTTTCCGTGGCCGCGAACGGGAGGTCAAACGGAGTTCTTATGCTCAACTTATGGTCAAAATGGTGAAGGTGTGTCGGGAACAACGAGTCTTCCAATAATTCTTCGTTTTAGCTTCTTTTCTTAATTTCACTTCTCGTTTTCCTTCTTGTACTTTATTCTTGAGTCTTTGGAGTGACAACTTCATGACTTTTATCTTCTCGAATATACAGCAAGAGACTTTCATTTGTCGGGAATTCTTTGTACATGCATAAATCTTCGTTTATTGATCATTTTTACGTCTTTTTCTTCATTTTCCTGTATTTGGCTAGCATACACACTTTTCCACGATTAAGTAACAAATATATACAAATATGACCAATTTCCATGCGTAAAACAAACAATAACGCGACTAAAAACATGTTAACTTTGAGCGTTATCAACCGGAAAAAGTGTAAGCGACGTTTGTAAGGTTTTCTCCGCCGAGAAGGGAGCTTGTTGATCTAGTGAAGTAACTCTCGAGTTGGGTACTCGGGGAGTGGAGTAGGGCGGAGAGGAGCTCCGTGACCGAACCAATATAAATCATCGTGTCCGGTTTGCACTTTCTTTTACTTATTGCTTTACTTTTATACTTGCACAATATTATTGTTTGTGTTGTAGCTTGATGTTTATGCTTGTGTGACAACTTGTTTTGCTATATGCTTTACATTAGTCATAAGACTATAATTGGCATTTCTCATATTATGGCAAGCTTGATAATGGATATTTGATACAACAAGTCTTAAGTTTTTAAACGGTAACGTATTCACCCTCCTCTACGTTTTCACAATTGGTATCAGAGCCTCGTAGCTTTTATTTTCAAAACAAATGGTTTTTAAAATGGAGTACGATCCATGTATCAAATTACCATTGAAGCGGAATATAATATGAAAAATGTTTTGCTAATTATACTTGGAAATTTTATTGTTAAATGTTACTTTGTATACAAGCTTGAAGGTGTCCTTGAAAAATAAAAGAAAAGATTTCTTAAAATTTGTAAGTGTCAAATTATGTGCTTAGAGCTAATTTACGAAAAATACGGTTTTAAAAGGAGCGTTTGGGATAACTATAAATTTAGTTGAATAATCACCTCCGTAAATGATTCGATAAATCACATAAGAAGAAATGATATTAAAATAGGTGTATTATATGTTTACTAACAAATCTAGTAAGTCCTACACATTCTCGCTATGCGAAAATACATGTTTTTAGCATTCTGTGACATTTGTCACAGCAGACCACGGGTCACACGAACCCTTTGAAGGGTTTCCTTGCCTTTTGGGAACGGTTTCTTGGTATGGACGTCTAATTTTTGCAAACTTCAAAAAAATCATAATAATTAACCGTAGTCAGTAAATAGTCGTGCAAACTATCATTTTATCAAGGCGGGCTCCTTATATTTTTTTCCTCTTTTTGATGTTTTTATACATATGCGGATTGGTACCAGGCTGTTGTCTAAAATACCACTACCGATACTTCAAATATGTAAAAACAGTCTGGTTTTTTAATAAGCTTCGCGCTTGACCCGCTTCTCCGCTTCTTTGTGCGTATTCAAATGAGTTACCGGAACTTTTGGGAAAATCATAACTGTTTATTTTTCAAAATTTTTCTACGTAGTAATAGTTAATAAAATACATAATAGTAAGATTTTTAACACTCCTATAGTAGTTAAGTTTTACGTCATATTAACTTTAAAAAAAAATACAAAAAAGATTTCTTCTTAGTCTTCCGTTTCATTATGTTTTATCTTTTGCTTTTTGTGATATTTTACGACATCAGCTCCGAGTTTTAGTAAACTCACACTCATGGGGTAAAAACAAACATTGTTAGTGTCTCTCTTTTACGCAGCTTAAACGTAAAATCAAAAAGAGACTCGTAAACCCGATAAGCACCACCAATCTTAAACCTTAAAGATCGAATCACCGAAACCTTATCCGAAACCACCATTCATCGTATGAACTTTTTGTCGTAATCGACATATTCGAAATGGAGAAAGGTCAGAAACTCTTACCCCGAATTCACCCAACCATTAATCATCGTGTGATCCTGTGGACCAACCCATGTGGTCAAGCACTAGGACCGTTGCACCATAAAAAAAAAAAAAAAAATAAAAAAAAAAATAAAAAAATTTTACCCTTTGTTCTGCATAATTATTCATTCTGTTTCCTTTTCCCAAACAATTTCCATATCAAGGTGTACCCACATGCAAATTGATTCGGGAGAATCAATATCGATATGGCCGAGATAATTGTTTCGCAGAAGTCCTAGCACCGACATCAGTAAAAGCTAATTTTTCTTGAGAAAATTAGTTAAAAGATTAACCAAAATATATCCTCCTCTATTTTAATACTGGTGAAAATCCAACCTGAGGACCCTTGCCGCCTTCCAAATTGAGGATCACTTGTCCCTTTTTCATTTATTCCGTGAGAAGCAAAGTTTGGTGAACGAATTACAAATGAGATCAGGAACAATGTGACTTTTACTATTGGTTTGTGGGGAAGAGATGAGAGAAGGTTTTTGGGTTAAGTTCGTCTTTACTTTTCTCCCGCAACAGTTTAAACGTCTCCTAAATGAAATTCACAAATTTTCACACCATTCAATCGGAACACCGGATTACACTTCATTTGTTTGATGCTTGGCATCACGTATGATAAGAGTAATGTCTTTGTAAGGATTCTTGTCAAATGGAGTGCCACTATTGGTCTAAATAACGAAAAACCAGAATTAGATATCAGTGTAGCGATCATTCAACCCCTATGGTTTAAAGACAATCCAAACTCAATGGAATAACTTGGCGCTGGCACGATGGAGGAAATTTCTCTATCCGGAACTTAAGGTTAATTCTAAGTTAATCGATTTTTGACTCCCAACGAAAGCCTTTAAAACTTCCTTGAGGAGACTTATAGAAAAGATTCAACTCAAAGCTCGATTCAGTTTTGTAGAATAGATGAGCATAACTGTGCAATATCCCCAACCAGGTAATGTTGAACTGTTGGCTGGTGGAGGGCATGAAGAATGTTCATAAGAAGAGGACGTCCGCACATCTGTGCATTGATATTCTTCGCAGGAAATGGGAGAGGTACAAATCGTGTTCCCAGGGCAACTATTTTGATACCAGTTCCATATAATGATGCAATCAGACCATGTGAATGGAACATCTATGTCTATGAGGAAGTTCGTGTGGATGAATTGCATGTTTACATATTTTGTCATAATTTGAACGCTGTAGAGAGGTGTAACAGAATCAGTATGTTTGTTAACTGGAGCAACTACGGAAGTGTGTGGTGGTACCCATTCCGCAATGGCTTCATGTTCGTAAGAGATACACATGAAGACTATAATGAGAAGATTTTTTTTTGTTTTGGTGCAAAAGGTGAATTATATTATTACCAACACTTGAAGTACATCATAAAACAAAACTGTCATGGACATACCCAATGACAGAAACATACTAGACAACAAGACAACATTCAGTGTCCGATAACAGACAACCCAAGCCACTATATCAGACAACACTAAACACCTACAACTCTGTTTTGAGACAAAACAGAGAAACTAGTACCCAGCTACCTCCAGCAATAGGTCAAGCATCACCTTAATGCACCATCAACCATCTAGCTACATTTCCCTTCCTCTTTTCTCCATGACCACTCAACCCGCATCCACAGTGATCAAAGAAAAAAGAAGAAAGGCATCACTAGGCACCCATAACCCATCCATGGGGGGGCTCTACCAAAACAACCTACATTTCCCTCTCAAAGGAAGGCTTCAGTTGCTTGGGAACACTCACCCTCCATGATGACCAACCATTACCTCCTATGGCAGCATATTGGGTGGACCAAGCAGGTTCATCTTTCACTCCTCGCTATTCCACCCATCATACACTGCCCACCTAGTTCATATACCCTTCACAATGAATATCCTCTATTATGGTACATTCCTTTGAATTAGACCTCCCATTTAGCCACAAACCTAACCAGCTTCCTCCCAAGGCCAAGCTGGAATAGGAAATAGTATCCATGGGTACAGTCACACCAAAGGAACTCCAAACACAAGGATAAAACATTGTTATGAACTGCATAATACCACTAGAAATGAAAACCAACAGGCTAGAGAAGAGTACCAGGAACAAATACTGCCATCCAAACATCCCTTTATTCAGAAAAGCCACCATTCAATTAGAATTTAGTTGAATCTCCCATTCATTGCAGACTTGAACAACAGCTGCAGTCTTTACCACCTTAAGGCTTAACAATTGAAGCTTTAAACTATCAATAATACCTTTTATTAGACATTGCTTTCCACTTTGACTTTGCTTGAAGAGTCTCATATTCCTTTCCTTCCAAATGAAATACACAGTAGTAGCTAGAACTAGTCTGTGCAAAACATCATAAATTGTATTCTTACATCTACCATTAGCAATTTCTTCCACCACTTTTCTCCAATCCAAATCTCCATACCCCATTTTTGCCTTGTCTTTAACTTCATTCCAGACATCTTTAGAAAAAGGACAGTTGAAGAAAAGGTGAGTATGAGAATCATTAACAGATGAACATAAAGGACACAAGAGAGAAGCCTGCTTATTCCATCTCATAATTCTATCTTGTGTAGCAAGTTTACCATGAATTGATAGCCACAAGATAAATGCATGTCTAGGATTACATTGAGAAAACCACACAACCTTATACGAATTCACTTCCTCATTGTCTTCACTAAATTTCTCCCAAACACTCCTTAAAGAAAATTTTCCTTTTTTACCATTTGCACCCAACCATAAAACAGAATCAGCTCTTCCATTAGTTAAATTAGGAACTCCTATACCATTAATTCTGTCATGTTGTTGTCTCCAAATTTCAGGCCAAACCCATTCATTATTAATCACAGCCTCATCAACCGTCATCTGCTCTTTAAATCTTGCTTCATATCTTTCTTTAAAAGAAATAAACTCATCCAATGGTCCATTAACATGCCATCTATCATGCCAAACATTAATATTTTTCCCATCACCAATCTCATACCAAACACTATTCTCGATTTTACCTCTTAACTCCAATATAGCCTTCCAAGTACCACTATCAGATTCATTCACATTGATCTCCCATATACTATCCCCTTTTAGCTTTACTATTTACCCATTTCACCCAGAGACTATCTTTTTGATTCACAATGTTCCATAAATGCTTACACAATAATGCTTCATTCCAAGGTCCAAGCTTTTTAATCCCCAGACCTCCTTGACTTTTAGGAGAACATATCACCTTCCAAGCAATCTTTGCAGCTCCTCTCTTTAATGAACCTTGACTCCATAGGAACCCTTTCAACACCTTATCAATTTCTTTAACTGTAGTCTTAGGAATAAGGAAAACAGAAGCCCAATAGATATGCGTAGATGCCAGAACTGCTGCAATGAGCTGCAACCTTCCTGCATAGGATAAAGCTTTGTTTTTCCAATCATTAACACTTGCCTTTACTTTCTCCACCAATTGATTGCATTCAGAAATTCCAATGTTTTTAGTGATCAAAGGAACTCCTAAATACTTCATAGGTAGTTCACCAATTGCAAAAGGCATGATCTCAAGTATCCTTGTCTTTTCAGTAGGCTTCACACAACCAAAGAAAATGGTGCTCTTGTTCATATTAGGAATCAAACCAGAAATTACACTAAATTCCATCAAACTATCTTTAAACACTTCCACAGACTTGGCATCACCATGACACAGCATCAAAAGATCATCAGCAAAACACAACTGTGTCAATTTTAACTCCTTGCAACCCCAATGATATCTAAAGTGTTGACTCTTTTTCCACTCTTCTCTGCACCACTAGAGTAAGAATTTCCATTACTAATGTAAACAGATAGGGAGACATGGGGTCTCCTTGTCTTAGACCCCTTCCACTCTTAAAGTACCCATATCTGCCTCCATTAATACATATAGAAAAAGCTGCTCCTGTTACACAGGACATTACCCATCCTATCATCTTCTTGTGAAAACCAAAGTGAATCAAAATCTGTTCTAGAAATCCCCAATTAATAGTGTCATAGGCTTTGGCTATATCAATTTTAAGAGCACATCTCTGAGAACCATTTTTTCTACCATACCCTTTTAATAACTCTTGTGTGATAAGCAAATTGTCTTGAATCAACCTTCCTGGAACAAAAGCACTCTGATTTATATTCACCAGTTTATCCAAACACCCCTTAATTCTGTTTGTGATGATTTTGCTAATACATTTATAGACAATATTGCAACAAGCAATAGGTCTATAGTCGGAAACTTTATTTGGCTGATGAGTTTTAGGAACAAGAGTAATGAGAGTGGAGTTTACTTCCTTCAACAGCTTATTGGTTTGAAAGAATTCTCTCACAGCTTCACACACATCATGTCCAACAATACTCCAACTCTTCTTGAAAAAAATAGCAGTATAACCATCTGGGCCTCGAGCTTTACCATCATCCATTGCAAAGATAACATCTTTGATTTCTTTAACAGTCACTTCACTTGTCATACTCTCAGCTTCCACAAGGTCCAACTTATTAGTAAACAGTTCCTCAGGATTCTTAATAGCCTCAGTATCACCATTGTTACCCAAAAACTTCTCAAAATGCCTCACAAACTGCTCATTAATGCTTTCTCCTTCAAACCAGTTACCATTATCATCACATACTCTTCTGATTCTATTATAGTGCTTTCTGCTTTTAATAACATTGTGAAAGAACTTAGTGTTCTTGTCACCTTCACTTAGCCATTGAATCTTAGCTTGCTGAGCTAGCAACTTTTCTTCATCAATAGAAGCCTTATTATATTCATGCAGAACTTTAGACAATTTGCTCTTAAACTCTTTATTCTGTGGGTCAGACTCAACTTTCACTTGAGCTATTTTCAACTCTTCTTTTAATCTCTTTACATTTTCAAACATATTCCCATTCCTCCAAGCTAGCTTATTTAAATGCTTCTTCATATTTTTCAACTTTTTGACAAGCTTGAACATCTTATAACCTTCCACAGGAATCTCCCATTCCTTGCTTACCACCTCCATGAAATCTTTTTTATCAGCAATGAAATTGGAGAATCTAAAAGACTTATGGCTTTTCATTAGAGAGTTTGGTAAGCTTAAAACAGCAGGACTATGATCTGAAGTGAAAAAAGGGTGAAACATAACACTAGCATCCCCATACTTTCCAATAAAATCCATATTAGTCATTACTCTATCAAGCTTTTTCATAATGCTAGTATCAGCTTTTAATGGAGATTTAATCCAAGTGAAAAACATACCCTTCCTATTAACATCTTCTACCTCAATATCATTAACACAATCAACAAACTCTTGCATGTCACCAGTTATTTTTGACCCTCTAGCAGAGTGTTCTTCCACTTTGAGAGTCACATTAAAATCACCCATTAATACCCATGGACAGCCAGCAGTCAAATTCTTATAAGACCTCAATTCATTCCACAAACTTCTTCTTTCAGTTCCTAAATTTGCAGCATAAACAAAGCTACATAGAATTCTTTGTTTAGATTGCACTACTTCAATAGCCACTAACATAACTTGCCTAGTCATGTGAATGACCATCAAATCCACCTTATTTCTATCCCATCCAACTAAAATTCTACAGCCATTACTACTATGAAAGTATGAATACTATTAGACACCCAATCCCATCCTCCAAAAGCATAATCTGTCACTTTACTTAGAGATGCAGTTTTGACATGTGTCTCCACAATACCGCAAACACTAAGCTTTTCTTCCCTAACAAAATTCAACACATCTTTTTGTTTTTTCTGGATATTCATACTCCTAATATTCCACACAGCTATGTTGAGATCTAACATAATAACTAATATGAAACCTCAACACCTACTGTTAATGTAAGACAGTAGTATCCATACCTGAAACTTCATTTGCAACTACTTCCCTTGCAATATCTGAAGTTCCTTCTAACACATCCTCTACACTATCCTTCAAATCCTCTGCTTCTTTTAACTTGTCAAGCTTTTCATGTTCCTTAAAGTACTTCATCATATCAGGAGTCCAATCTTTAATATCAATCTCACTTGGTTTAATTTTCTTATTCAAAAAATTATCAACAGTCATTTTTCCTTTTAAAATTTCTATCTCATCATTTTCACTACCTATCGCATTTAACATCTCATATCTATCGGTAGACTTTAACTCCAATCCTTTTTTCTGATATTGCCAACCTCTCTTCTTCACTTCATTACCTTTCTCTTCCATATTCCCCTTGTTTAACTCTTTCTTCTTAAAAAAACCTTCTTTATTTCTCTTATCTTCATAACTCCTATTATCACCATTACTTCTACCTCCCATATATTGATTCCTTCCCCTATATCTTCTATTCAACACCTCTGTAAATCTATTCTGATCAAATCTACTTTTCTCATTTCCCTGCTTCCTCATTTCCTCTTTCTTCTTTTCTTCCTCTGCAATTTCTTCCACAGTTCTAGCCCTTTTGTAACAATTACTAAAACTGTGACCAAATACAATACAATGATCACATATCTCAGGCTTCCAATTATACTCCACTTTAACAGATTTAGATCCTTTAGTAACATTATTTTTATCCCTATATTGAACCTCAATTCTATCTTTAAATCCTTTAGACACTTCAAATTCCACCAACACTCTAGCAAAGTCCAACTTTCCTTCACCAAATTGACACCTCTTTGCTGTTATACTATCCATTATCACAGGCTTACCTAAACTGCTTGCCAAAGCACTTATCCCCTCAATAGTCCAAGCTTCTAATGGCACATTAACCAAATTAACCCAAAGAGGCACAGTAGTCTGCTCCACCATCTCCATACCTACAGTTGGATCCCATTTCCTAATAACCAAAGGCTTATTATTAACCAACCATGTTCCTGATTCTAACACCTTATTCATACCTTCCACATTTTTGAACTTAAACAAACACATCTCATCACCATTCATACGAATATCATCAATACCCCATCTACTCCACATTCTTCTTATATGGTACCTTAGCTCATGAACACTCATTTTGTATCCAACAAAGTGGCCACATACAGTTAACTTCCATTGAGCACTGCCTTTTTGAACTAGATCATCATCAAATATAACAAACTCACAACCATCTTCATTCATAACAGTTGGAACAAAACTCAATCTATTATTCACTTTCCTCATATCTTTTGTGACCATATTAGCATAAGAACTACTCTTACCTTCCTCTAACTTCCTCATATTACCATTCTCAACACTATCCTCTTCACTATTTTTATCCTTACAATTATCCTCAACCTTCTCACTTTCATCAGTCACATTAACATTCTGATGTAACTCCTCTACTCAGTCACATTCTTATTCTTTTCAATACTACCTCCATTATCTACAGCCATCTCTTCATCACTCCTTTTAATACCCTCACTATTACCTTCCATTCCAGCTTCATTATCACTCTCTCCTCTACCTTCACTACTACATGCATTTTCATTCCTATTATCAACAATTCCTTTACCTTTTCTACCCTTTACCACTGATGCGTGGTTTTGTAACCTTACAACAGGTTTTACCTCTCGAGGGATCTCAAGAGGCTTACAACCCCACCAGGCAGTGTACCTGACCGATGTAGTATAGGATAGTGGTAAGTACGGGGGATTGATCGTTCTCTCACAGGGAATAGTGTTCGTTAGGATAGAAAAGCTACTCTAATAGGTCTAAGGGTGGAAGGAAGATTCTTTTTGTATTTTTATATTTTTTTGAAAGCAAGTAAAATCTCGGTTTTTAGAGGAAGGGCGGAATTAGTTGCTAGTCAACTAACCCAAGTTTACTACTTATGCAAATTAAAATAAAATAAATATCTAAACTATTGTGGTTGTGAAAACAATATGGAGAAAATTGTGTTTACTTAGATTTCATTACTCCCTAACTATCTTTTACCGGTTAATTGATATGTGTGTTACTTGTGTGGATGAAGGGTGTATTCCTAATAACTCATGGAGTGGCATACATATCTCTCCAATTCTATGAGCTCTTATCTCGCCCTATGCCATGCACGGCACAACCATAGGGGTTGTAAACAGTGGCTCATGCGTTAAATACTACCTTAATAGCCTAGTATGCCTTGGCTACATGTTTCCCAAGACGTTCAAGCACGTTACCATAAAGGAGGTTGGCCAGTTTTCTTGAGCCTAACATTGATGGAACAATCATCCCAACAAACAACAACACACACCAATCAACCAATAATTAATAGTTAGGTTTCATTAGATCTAAGCAAACACTAGAGAATTTAGCTACACATGTTAATTAAAAGACAAGCAAAAGAGATAATCAACCAACACATAGACATATTGATTGAATTAAAGTGAAGACTTATCTTTAATTAAGCATGAGGGTTCCAAGGGTTGGAAACCCTAAAAAGTACAGAAAATTCGTCTTTAGGGTTTGCCCTAAAAGTTCTCCACAAAGTTCCACACTAATGAATGAAAATTAGAAAACTATATATAGATTTTACACTCTGACGGCGTCAGGTTATAAGGGCTGACGCCGTCAGCTCGCCGCCATTAGGTTTCTCGGATGGCCTAGATCCACTTCTGACGCCGTCACCTTATAAAACCTTCTGGGCCGTCACTCTTTAACTTTACTCCTGACGGCCTACTTTTCCTAACACCTGACGGCGTCAGGTGTTAAATCCAAAATTTCCTCTGGCCCGTCATTTGATAATTGGTTTCCACTCTTTTGTCAAGGCTTTCTGACGGCGTCACCTTGTGACTTCTGACGCCGTCAGGTTGTAAATCTTCATCTTTTGAGACTTTGTCGTTTTCTTCACTTTTATGCTCCAAAAACGTCCGAATATGCATGTTTTCCAGAATTCCTCTCAAAAGTACCTAAAATGACAAAAGGAACGATTTAGGGCAATATTTGATCACATTTATACGAATTAGGGCTTAAATGACCCCCTAAAAGCGTAACACTTTTCGTCTCATCAAATACCCTTACACTTGGGATTTGCTTGTCCTCAAGCAAATGAGCTTTTATTCCAATCAAAATATGAGTTAGGGGTCATTTAACACGAATATAAAAGTAATTACAACAAATAGTTATTAGACCCTAATCATAACAAGCACGGAAATCATACACTAGCACCTCACAAATAGTGTTTGGATTCTCACATCTCTCAAATGTCATAAAGTTTATATCTCATAAATGGAAACGGAAAATAACACTCACTACCTGTCATAGCAAATAGATTACCATAGGCTTGGGAAAGGATCAATTACTCCTCCACTAGGCGTAAGCACCTAAGATAAACTATCAAAGAGGGCTTTATAAAGGGTTGTAACGTAAGGTGTAGGGATATGATAACACGGTTTGGTTGGAATAAAGGGTATTTTAGTGGTGGCGAGTTAATTATCATGATCAAATACATGCACTCTACATCGTTGCTTAAGTCAAGACTCGACTCAATCTTAGTCTAAAAATGAAATAACAAAAACTAAAAAGGAACATAAAAGGAAACGGGATGGTAGTCCGTATGTTTTTCTTCTTTCTTTTTCATATTTTTTTTTATTTTTCTTGATTTTTCGATTTTTTTTTTCATACACTCTTGCCCTACCATCCAAAATAATACATCATAGGGGAGTTGCATTCCCCTTACACTTGAATCTTTACATAACTTTACAATCACTATTCTAATGACTCGAATTAAGATAATTGAAAAACTTGGAGTACTTTTAAAATGTTTAGCACATATGGGGGTAATAATGTTGTTCTTCCCCATTACTCCATTACACTAGTACTTTACCCATGAGTCCCAATCGTCCCAAAACAATATGTACAAGGATATGACTTAACTTAGCAACCATGTAATTGACCGGATAATTAACAAAGGGTTTAACAAAATTTTTCACAATAATGCACCAAAGGTGGGTGCATACAAGGTAGGCTAAGGCGATTTGGGTGTACATTTAGTGGGGTGTAACAAATTCTCACTTTGAGTAAGATGCTCAAAGATCGAAACGAAAGGATAGGCTCAGAAGGGTGTACTAGGGGTATCGTGTACCAAAAATGGGTACACCGCAAAGGGTGTGGGAGAATTACTTGACCAATGAAGTCAATATAATTATAACAAATATACGGGTGTAAAACAATGTGTTAATCCTAATGCCTCTTATCATGTAGTAGATCTTAACTACACGAATGTAGTCTCACTTATGGATTTGAGATGGTCCTAACACAAGTTCTAGAATCTAAATACTACCGGTACTCACATCATAGCACCAAAGATGGATGCTTTTCCTACCAATTCTAGGGGCGAACCTCACATATTTGGGGTGGAAAAATTTTTAGTGGTACGGTTTTGTGCTAGTCATAGAATTTCCTATCCATGAGACGCTCATTAAGATCAAGGTTTCACTTCTAAATGTTGTAAAAAATTTTAAATTGGCGCTAAAATTGCCCTAACAAATATTTCTCTTGGTTTTATTACAAATTTACTATCAAACAAAGCAAAACATCAAGCGAGTATATTCTCAACGGTGCTTTCATTTACCCCCCTTACACTTAAACCGAACATTGTCCCCAATGTTCAAATAAAAGGCGTAAAAGTAAATAAGATGAAAGAATGAAATCAAATACTCCCCTGAATCGTTTGTTGTGGATAATGATGTGACATGGTTAGATCTTCTTCCAAGATAGACGAACTTTCAAAGCTTCCCTTCCAAAATAATAAACGTCTTCTTATCCAAAATAACCTGTTATCCTGAAAAAGATAAAAGCCAACCTCGCGTAAAATCGGCGGTAAACTCTATATAATAAGACATAATGCTTGTGGAATGAATATCTTGCAGAATTCCTGGAGATTATAAGTTAAATAATTGACAAAACTTTTTAAGTTTCCGGAAAAATACAAAACTTTCAAAAATTGCAGAAAATATAACCTGACGCCGTCAGGTGTTAATCCTGACGCCGTCAGAAAGTTCTGACAGAATTCTCATGTTAAGCTTCCGGGAAAAATTCTGGAAAATCTAAATCTTACTTCCTGGAATTCCTGCAAAAATTCATTATGACTCGATACAAGCATTTGACTCAAACAAGTACTAATATGTAGGTTAATTTCGTTGTTATGATTCATGTTCATTCGTTCTTTATAAACCGATTTGGATTTCCCTTACACTTAGCTTTTGCAAAATACCTTTATATGTAGTTAAGACGAAGTTAAAAACAAAATAAAGCATTTTCACAATTTAGTTTGAAGCATGAATCAATAACAAGAAATATAACTTACATACGGAAACAAATAAAATCAAATAAACACACAAAAACAAACAAAACATGGGTTGCCTCCCAAGAAGCGCTTTTCTTTATTAACGAGTCTTGTAGCTAGACTCAAAGTCACCGTACGTTACGTGACTTCGTCGTTGGTCTCGGTTCCTAAGTCATCCTCTTTTCCGGTTTTGTATTCGGGCCCTAAGTTCAAACAATCCTTATAGAAACCGAAAATCCTTTTCATGACATAGTCTACTCCCCTACGTCTATCCTCATCATTCCTATAGTAAACCGCTTGTTTGAGCTCCTTCTCAACGTTTGACAAGTGTTGGTATTGCTCTATCTTATACGGCATTTGGTAGTTCACCTCATCGGTCTCATCCTTAAATGTGACTATCCCTAAGGAAGGTTCATGAGTCATTCTAGAGACCTCGATAAATGGTTTGCCTAAGACTACTTGGGTCACACTTGCATCGATTATTGGGCGGATATCTTCTACAATCACAAAGTCGGTGACATAGGTAAAGTTTCCTACATAAACCGGTAATCCTTTAACTCTTCCCGTGAAGTTACTAATCCATCCCTTATCGGGAAACACTCTATACCCTAGTTGACTTTTCATTATCAAATTGTATTGAGCTCTAGTCATGATGTTAATGGGTGATCTAGGGTCAATGTACGCTTTCCAAATATGCAAATGCCCGATGTTGCATGGTATGTTGAGATTAGATGGATCGCCCACCTTGAAAATTGGGTTACCTAGGATGTATGGGGTCTCGGAGTCATCGAATAGATTCTTATGATATGCTCGCTCTTCCTTAGTGGGTAACCTATTGAAGTAATCCTCCTCCTCTACTTCTTCTATTTCGCTAACCTTAGCCTTCCTATCATCCTCTAATTCCTTACTCTCATCCTTTGATTCACTATCATTCTCACTCCTATCAATTGGTCTAATGGTCACAACGTTTACGAAGTGGACATGTTTGGATGAAGAGGGGTCCTTGATTTGTGGTTCGCTATTGGTGTTTCTAGCGTCCTTTTGTGGGGGTGATAGCACTTGGTTGTTGAGGGCTTTCAACAAGTTGTCAATTTTATTGGTCATCTCTACTTGTTGTTGATTGAATTCGGATGTGAATTTAGCTATGCGAGCTTCTTGAGATGCCATAAAATTGGACATCAATCCTTCAAAGTTGTTGGTACTACCATAGTTGTTGGAAGGATTGTTGTTGAAGGTACGGTTTGAGGAATTACCGTTGGGTTGAAACCGGTTAGGTGGGTTGGAAGAATTGTTTTGGGGTGCGTTTTGGTTTGACTTCCACCTAAGGTTGGGGTGATTTTTCCATGAGGGGTTGTATGAATCTCCATAAGGGTTTGGCTCGGGTTTGAAAGTGTACCACTTATCTCCCGCTCCGTCGGTACGCGTGGATGCGTAGTCCGCAAAAGCTTGTTCGGGGAGTTCCATGCAATCACGAGTGTCGTGGGGACCACTACATAATTCGCACGAAGAAGTGATTTTGTTCACTTGGCTTGAAGGTTTAGGAGCTTCGTAGGATTTCATGAGAAACTTGACTTGGTCTTCAAGTTCTATGATCCTACGGTCGGAAGTGCTTGAATTATTCGAAGGCAAAGATATTGCCTTGACCGTTTTATTCAAATCACGGGGATCATTCCAACTTTCGTTGTCATATAGAGCAAGATCTTCTAGGAGATCCCATGATTGTTCCGCACTTAGATCACGTAGCTTGCCACCGGCCGCTTGGTCAATGGTTTGCCTCGTGTGGAGATTGATGTGGTCATAGAAGATTTGGACTTGGAGCCAAAGGTCTATGCCATGATGAGGGACTTTTTGGAGTAAGTCCTTGAATCGAGTCCATGCCTCGTAGAGGGTTTCGCCTTGGCGTTGTTGGAACGCCAAGATATCATTCCTTAGCTTGGTAGTTCTCCCCGGTGGGAAAAATTGAGCAAGGAAACGAGTTGTGAGATCGTCCCAAGAGGTGATGGATCCTGCGGGAAGTCGCTCAAGCCATTGACTAGCTTGGTCCCGTAGAGAGAATTGGAAGAGACGCAATCGGGTCGTCTCTCGAGTTGCAACATCAAGGTCTATGGAATCTACGATTTTGAGGAAATCCTTGAGATGTTGGTTTGGATCTTCGGAACGAAGTCCATGGAATGCGCATCCGCTTTGCACCAACCGGATGGTGTCGGATCGCAAGGGAGTGACATTGGCTCCTTGAGTGAGCTCAATGGTGTTTCGATAGCCAAGGTGGCTAGGTCGGGAATACTCTCCTAAGGTGCGGGGTCTAGGAGGTTGGTTTGGTTGTGGTGGGTGGTTTGGTTGAATTAGGTTGTTGGGATCAAGGATGTTACCACCTTCCATGATGGCGGATGGTAAAGATTACGAACAAAAACACGAAGAAAAAGATAGACTAAAGAAAATCCTAGAAAAAGAAAATAAAAATCTCACTAGAAAGGAATCTAGTGAGTAGACCTAAAGAAATAAAAATTCTACCTAAACAATAACTATTCCCCGGCAGCGGCGCCAAAAACTTGATGCGTGGTTTTGTGACCTTACAACAGGTTTTACCTCTCGAGGGATCTCAAGAGGCTTACAACCCCACCAGGCAGTGTACCTGACCGATGTAGTATAGGATAGTGGTAAGTACGGGGGATTGATCGTTCTCTCACAGGGAATAGTGTTCGTTAGGATAGAAAAGCTACTCTAATAGGTCTAAGGGTGGAAGGAAGATTCTTTTTGTATTTTTATATTTTTTTGAAAGCAATTAAAATCTCGGTTTTTAGAGGAAGGGCGGAATTAGTTGCTAGTCAACTAACCCAAGTTTACTACTTATGCAAATTAAAATAAAATAAATATCTAAACTATTGTGGTTGTGAAAACAATATGGAGAAAATTGTGTTTACTTAGATTTCATTACTCCCTAACTATCTTTTACCGGTTAATTGATATGTGTGTTACTTGTGTGGATGAAGGGTGTATTCCTAATAACTCATGGAGTGGCATACATATCTCTCCAATTCTATGAGCTCTTATCTCGCCCTATGCCATGCACGGCACAACCATAGGGGTTGTAAACAGTGGCTCATGCGTTAAATACTACCTTAATAGCCTAGTATGCCTTGGCTACATGTTTCCCAAGACGTTCAAGCACGTTACCATAAAGGAGGTTGGCCAGTTTTCTTGAGCCTAACATTGATGGAACAATCATCCCAACAAACAACAACACACACCAATCAACCAATAATTAATAGTTAGGTTTCATTAGATCTAAGCAAACACTAAAGAATTTAGCTACACATGTTAATTAAAAGACAAGCAAAAGAGATAATCAACCAACACATAGACATATTGATTGAACTAAAGTGAAGAATTATCTTTAATTAAGCATGAGGGTTCCAAGGGTTGGAAACCCTAAAAAGTATAGGAAATTCGACTTTAGGGTTTGCCCTAAAAGTTCTCCACAAAGTTCCACACTAATGAATGAAAATTAGAAAACTATATATAGATTTTACACTCTGACGGCGTCAGGTTATAAAGGCTGACGCCGTCAGCTCGCCGCCAATAGTTTTCTCGGATGACCTAGATCCACTTCTGACGCCGTCACCTTATAAACTCTTCTGGGGGGTCACTCTTTAACTTTACTCCTGACGGCCTACTTTTCCTAACACCTGACGGCGTCAGGTGTTAAATCCTCTGGCCCGTCATTTGAAAATTGATTTCCACTCTGTTGTTAAGGCTTTCTGACGCCGTCACCTTGTGACTTCTGACGCCGTCAGGTTGTAAATCATCATCTTTTGAGACTTTGTCGTTTTCTTCACTTTTATGCTCCAAAAACGTCCGAATATGCATGTTTTCCAGAATTCCTCTCAAAAGTACCTAAAATGACAAAAGGAACGATTTAGGGCAATATTTGATCACATTTATACGAATTAGGGCTTAAATGACCCCCTAAAAGCGTAACACTATTCGTCTCATCAACCACTAACTTTTCAGCAGCACTACTCATTGACTCCTTAAGCCATATAGGTGGCCTAATTTGTCTCTTATTCGATCTCGTTCTATTCGCCATTAAAACCAATAAAATCATGTAATCAATCAACAGAATTAGGGGTTTAAACTGACTAAACCTACTAATCAACGTTAACTACTACTAGTAAACTTGATTACACAAAGTAAACTACACAGAATAGAATTTCTATTTTTGGCGCCAAATCAACCAATTTGGGGGTTTCTTTAAATCCTAACGAAAATCAAATTAATTCATGTCATCATGATTGAATTGATTAGATGAATCTAATGGTGAAATCAAAATTGAAATTCATTAAGAAATGAAGAAGAAATTGATTGATTATGGTGATTTTTTGAAAACCGAGAAAAGTGGAAGTTAGTTACGAGAGAAAAAAGGGAGGAGAGAGAATTCTTATTACTTTTAGATTGTAATGAGAAGAATTTCTCGTAAATGGAAAATCATTTTAATGTTTGCTTTGTATCTTGTGGATTGCAACATTCTTTAAAAGGTGATTTATAAGCCATTTTTTTGTTAGGATATCGTGCTTGAGTAAGATCGAATAACATTGATGTGAACACTTAGAAACGAAGTCTCATGGGTTGGCCTTACATATGAAGCTAACTAGTTTTGGCATTCTGGTTGACCAACTGACCAAGCTTATAGGTTTCGAATAACAAGGATCATATTTTTAAAATAAAATGGGTTCTTAAGGATTCACTTTAATTTTAATTTTTCTTTTCATACAGATTGATTTCGGGCAAAAAAACAGATATTACGTTTTCAAATATCCTATTTTGAATAACTGTTTTATGCAATACGAATATTAATATACCTCAACTAGCGAGGAGCTAAATGAAGGCAGCAGTACATATCTCTGAAAGCGGGGTAGACACTCATATAGTCATACTCTAAGATCCATATCCCTAACCAAAACGCCCACATACCCTGCTGAGCTTAAACTATAAGCCATGCATTTCACTCAGTGAGTAAACGAGCTGGTCTAAGATCGTACTTCTTTCACATACCTAAATTTTATTTCGAATGTAACAACACAATATGGACATCCAAAAAACAGAACAAAAACAGGGGATGCTTTAATAGTATACAGTTTGTGACTTTGTTCTTTTGAAGACTCTAGATTTAGTGATTTACCATAGGTATCTGGCACACTTTCTTCCATATTGCTTAAGGAAGTTCGAATTTGAATATCATATGCTCTTATTTTTTAGGCTCGTCATCGCATAATGAACATAAAACTGAGTTAACATATCTTTTTTTTTTGGTGCAAAGCTGAAAATTATATTAACTCCAAAGATTTACATCATAAGTAACAGATTTTTGGACATTTCCCAAAAATCTTTTATTCCAGACTAAGTACATACACAGAAAACATACAACAAAGACATTCTTATCTATCCAATATCTGACATATCTATACTATATGTCTGATCTAACTAATCTCTGACCACTGTACCATTCCTCTGAAACAGAGCATAACAGAGTATAACAGGTCAGATCATAGCATTCACATCATAACCAGAACATTCATCAACTGCATCCTTACTTGTCATTAATTCACCTTTAATAGCACCTACCATCTAGCTACATTTCCACATTCTCTATCTATCATGCCACTCAACCTGCCACCACAGTAGCCAAGATAGAATAGAGAGTGGCATCACTAGGCACCCATAACCCATCCATGGGGGGGCTCTGCCAAGCAATCTACATTTCCCTCTCATAGGAAGGCTTCAATTGCTTGGGAACACACTCCCTCCATGATGACCAACCTATCCTCTTGTGATGATGCATTGAAAGGACCAAGAAGGTTCATCTTTCACACCTCTCTATTCCAATCATCATGCACCATCCTCCAAGACCATTTACTCTTCACAAAAGGAAGCCCTACTTTATGGTATATCCTTACTACTTGACCTCCTATATAGCAAACCTTAGTACTTCAATTCCCTCCCAAGGCCAAACTGAAACTACTAAGTGGCTAATATAGGTACAGTCTCACAGTTAGGACTCCAAGGTACAAGGTACTTCTCATTTGTAATGGCCTGATTATGTGAAACAGTGATCAAATTAGGAATTTTGATTCTGTTATACAAGTTACCAAACACCCCTTTATATACTCTCAATCAGCATCCATGACTAAAACATAGTATCAGCCAATCATTCTGTCTTTGAAACATCTTGGGACTTCATAATATCAATACTGTCATCCACTTTCATAACCTTTTACTGATCAGAACCTTTCCTTAAAAATTTGATCTTCCATACCTGTTCTGCATTAAGTACATTGTTTGATTGTTTTACTGTAATGGAAACCATTTTGGCTTTTAATTCTTCACAAATGATATCAAAAATCTCCATCACATTCCTTTTGCAACTGTTGAATAATCTACAATTCCTTTCTTGCCATATGTAATAAATGGTAGCAGCAATGCACAGTTTCCTGATTGTACCCCAAATATTCCTTCCTTTAGTTTCATTACTTACAAGTACCACAATATTTTCCCATGAATCATCCTTAACTGACATTTTCGCCATTCCACAAACTTTTTCCCACAACACACTAGCAAATTCACACTTGAAGAATAGGTGATCATGAGAATCTATTTCTTTGTTACACAGACTGCATACATAACTTCTTTGAGGATACCATTTTGCCAATTTGTCTTGGGTACACAGTTTAGCTTTGATAGCCAACCAAAGAATAAAGCTGTGTTTCGGGATACAATTTGAATGCCATACAAGATCTTTCCAGCAAACTGTTGCAGAATCACCTCTTATATCTTCCCATACTACACTGGTAGAAAATTGTTTCTCCTTACCATTGTTATTAATCCAAATAGGTTCATCAGGGTGATTATTGAGAGTTGGGACATGAATAGCACTCAACCAATTGTATTTACTTAACCAATTAGTAGGCCACTTCCATCCATGCTCATCAATCATATCTGCCACACAGTTAGTGTCTGTAAATCCAGCATAAAATCTTTCCTTTTTGCTAATTCTGCTTGCCAAAGAGATTTCACTGTTCCATTTATCATACCAGATATTAACATTCTTACCATCACCAATCTTATACCTCATATGACTGCCAACAATATCTCTAAGATTTAATAAGCATTTCCATCCCCAACTATCTTTATTATCAATCTCAACATCCCAAACACTTCTACCTTTCAGCTTCACCACATTAATCCATTAAACCCACAAGGATTCCTTTCTAGCAGCCACATTCCATAAATGCTTGACAAGAAGTGTTTTATTCCACATTTCTAAAGATTTAAATCCAAGTCCACCCTGATCTTTAGGTTTACACAACTCTACCATGCCACTTTAGCTTTACCTTTACAACTTTCACCCTTATTCCACAAGAATCTTTTAAAGAGCTTTTCAATATCATTTACCACTGTCTTGGGTAATAAGAACACTGACCCCCAATAGACTTGCATTGATGCCAAAACAGAAGCTATAAGTTGAGCTCTCCCAGCATAGGATAAGCTTTTGTTCTTCCAATCATCAAGCTTTTGCTGAACTTTATCCACAAGTTGCTTGCAGTCTAAAATTCCAATCTTTTTTGTAACCAGAGGCACACCAAGATATCTAACAGGAAGCTTCCCTTCTTTAAAGGGGAAAATATTGCTAATTTCTCTTTTTGTCTCTTCATCCAGGCTTCCACAGAACATAGTACATTTACCCATATTAGGATACAACCCAGATATTGCACTGAACTTATCCAAAGCCCTTTTTAAAGTGAATACAGATTCTTTGCCTCCATTACAAAACATGATTAAATCATCAGCAAAACATAAGTGTGTAATTTTCAATTGTTTACATCCAAAGTGGTATTTGAACAGTTTGTCTTTCTTGACTTCATCTTTCACAATGAGGTTTAAAATCTCCATAACCATAGTAAAAATGTAAGGAGAAATAGGGTCACCTTGTCTTAAGCCTCTTCCACCCTTGAAATATCCATATCTCTCCCCATTAACACAGATAGTGAACTTAGTACTTGTGATACAAGTCATTATCCAGTTAATCATCTTACTAGGGAAGCCAAATCTCTGCATAATCTCCTTAATAAACAACCAATTGACTGTATCATAAACCTTTTGTATGTCAATTTTGAATGAGCACCTCTTAGGACCATTTGCATTGTTGTATCCTTTAAGCAACTCTTGAGTAAGCAAAATATTATCAGTTATAGCCCTTCCAGGAACAAAAGCACTTTGATTATCACCCACAATTTGGTTCAAAGCATGTTTTATCCTGTTGGTTAGAATCTTACTGATGCATTTGTAGATTACATTGCAACATGCAATAGGCCTAAAGTCAGAGACCTTTTGGGGAGTCAATGATTTAGGAACTAATGTAATAAGTGTAGCATTAATTTCACCCAGTAACTTTCCACACACAAAGAATTCTTTAACTGCTTCACAAAAGTCTTTTTTAATAGTATCCCAAGCTTTCTTGAAAAATTTTGCTGTAAATCCATCAGGACCTGGTGCTTTATCATCATCAATATCAAATAATGCCTGCTTAATTTCCTTATCAGTAACTTCTCTGACCATCTTTGTTGCTTCATTCTCAAAAACTTTACTTTCAAACATGTTTGTATCTTCCTCAGTAAGTAGTGTTACTGGTGTGTTCGTTTTATATAGTATAGTATTCCAAGGTTATTTCTCAACCAATAAGAAATTCCCGGGTCGTAGTCCGTGCGAAGGTTAAATGGAATATCGATTTCCGGATTGTAAAACGTGTAGTGAAAAGTGATAAGATGATGAATTAACTAAATTTAAACAAATAAACACACAAATAAACACGTAAGCAAGTAAAGCACGAAATTGAGGCACACGTAAACTAAAAACGCAAATACGAATTAATAAACGTGAAATAAAACGTAACGTAACAATTAAAAACGTAAAAGTTAAGCAAATCTAATTCTAAGGGTGAAATTTAAATTTTTCTAAGCTAAAAATAAGAAAAGAAAATTTTTAGAAAAAGAAAATTATTATTTTTGTCTTTTTATTTTTATTTCAGAATTAAAAACTATTTTTGTATTTTTATTTAATAAAAGAAATTCAAATTAATTATAATATGAAAAATTTATTCTACAAAATTATTTTCTAAAAATCTTAGTAAACTGAAAATGAAAATTAAAAATAAAATCAGAAAATATTTTTTGTCTTTTTGTGATTTATTTGGAAATTAAAAATGATTTATTATTCTAAAAAAAACTATTTAAAAATGAAAAGAAATAGTAAATGATTTAGAAAATTTATGAAATTTTTATGAGAATTCTAAAATAAAATTTGAAATCTAAGAAAAATAAGAAAAATAGAAAAATAAGCTGAAAAGTGCTTTTTGGGTAGAAAACAGCTTATCACAAGTGCTTATTTATAAGCACTTGTGACCAAAATGTATGAAATTGAAAACGTAGCAACTAAGTACTCAAATAAACTCAATAGAATAAATCTCAGATCAATATAAGCATAGAAACACAAGCATGAGGTAATAAGCAATTGACAACAAGTCAATGAATAAGCAATTTCAACACAGAATAAGCCAATGACTAAGAAACAATGAAATCAACTAAAAAAACACTCCAATGAATTCAGAAACATCAATCCAAGCTCAAATATCGATCAAGTAATCAACTAATGAAAATGGAAATAAAAACAGTTCAAATGAATGTTATCAATGCTAGATGAATGTTAACCATAAGCTAGGTTATAAGCTAATTTCTAAACTACAAAAGCTAAACTACACTAAAAACAATCTAAAACATCTAAACTAAACAGAACTAGAGCAAAGTGACAAGCTAATAGAACTTATGAAAATATCAGCAAAACTTTTTTAAAGTACCTAGATTGCAGGCCTGAATAAGCTGTCTAATAAGCACTAATCTAGAGTTTTATGGGGGCAAAATGAAATACACCAAGCAAAGAACACAAAATCATCAAAAGCCCTATATCTAGTAGACCAATTGAACCTCAATTGGACCAACGTTCAGCAAGCAAAACTCAATAAATGACTATGAGCAATCAGCATGTGCTGACTTTTTGTAATGTTGAACCAAGTTGACTTTTATGAATTTGTAATGATCCTAAATGCACTTAGATGTAATATAAAGCTAGGTTGTAACTGTATTTGGCTATAATCACTGAATATGCAACTACTCTATGAATTTGTAAATCTAAAATCCCTACAGTGAACTGCTCTGCAATTTTAAGAGCAAATTTGACTTTTAATGTAATTCCTACTGAATTTATGCTAGATTAGGCCTAATATTACCCTAAGTGAGATATCTAGACTACTTAATCCTACTTAATCTCAAGCAATCTCAGTCTAAACCACTGATCCAAACACCTCTTATGAATCTGTTTCAAACTTTTGATGAAGCAACAATGAGATTTACTTATCCAAACCACCAAACAAGTTCAGTTTATGATCAAACAAGCCTTAATGAACCAGAATCTCAGATCTCAGACAACAAATCAGCACAGAACTCAGAATCACAAGTATGATGAAATATGAGCAAATAATACCACAGATTCAAACTTACTATCAACTAATGATTAAACAAGCTTAACTAATATTAGATCTAGCAAATAAACATCAAATAACTAACATCAAACAACAATTAAACTAACAGCAGCAGAACTAAACTATAAAAGTTGAGTGGAATAGTAAATGTAGGAATCAACTCACAAATTCTTCTCCCTCAGCACCAATTGAGGGAGTTCACTATGCTAGCCTATCTTTATGATAGGCCAAAGCTTCCCTTTCTCCTTGGACTATCACTCCAAACCAGAATTCATAATCACCATTGAACTTTGACTTTTGTTGACTGAAGAGCTTGTGATGTATTATGAACTGAATTTTACTCCTACACTACTCACAAAAGCTATAAGAGCTTAGATGAGTTGTAACTACTAAGAAAAACAAGCTATTTGAAGCTTGGTTTTATAATTTGAAAATATTTTTTTTATTTTTCTGATTTTTTTATTTATTTTTGATTATATGAAAAACATCCAACTATTAACTAAGATATTGATGTAAACTGATTACTAGAATATAATGAAACAGTATCAAGCTATATAAACTAAAATTAACTAAATAGAAATTAAATGTAAATTGTAGAAACTTGAAAATTAAAGAAGTAAACTAAACTTTCATTAATATTAATACTGAATTACACTATTGAAAAGAGATTACAATTTGAGAAATGAAAATGACAGAGTTTAACTACTAAATTCTACACACCAATCTCTGAAAATGAAGGGGTATATATAGGTGAGGTGAGAGGTGAGTTAGGGTTTTGAAGTAGCCTCTGGAAACTCTAATCATGACCCTCCAATCATTGCTTCAATCATACGCGTGATTTGACACCCTTGGATCTTGTGCCAGCTGCTCTCCTCAATCATTTGCACACGGATTGCCAACGTGTACATGCTTATGACATCATTTTTCACCTGAGGGCTTCTAGAAATGCAAGCAATTGTACTATTCTACCCTTAATTGCTGTCAATTTTGGTTTTTACTCATATGAACAGTATTTAGGGTTCATGTTTCTAGGTAGAAGGGGTAAAAGGGGGGCGGGTAAATTGGGGGGTTTATTTAATTATTGTTTGACTGTGGGGAAAAGGGCCGGGTATTTTTATAAAAAGGGTGGTGGGCTTTTGGGAGTAATGGGCTGGTGGGT
The DNA here is from genome assembly GCA_014162995.1 of Artemisia annua. NCBI lineage: Eukaryota > Viridiplantae > Streptophyta > Magnoliopsida > Asterales > Asteraceae > Artemisia > Artemisia annua. Next base: position 80,055 of record LBNU01003305.1, read on the forward strand.
TTGTGGGGTTTTAAGGATTAATGGGTTGGGTTATAAAATGGGTTAAGGATTATAATAGAATTAGGATTTAAGTTTTATAGGTTTAAGGTTTAAAGGGTAAAAAGTGTAAAGTCTGAAAATCCAGGGATTGAAGCTGCCATTTTTCAAACTTGCTTTCCAAGGGCCAATATTGTCAAATCTTTGATTCTTAGAGGATCCTTTTGTCTTTTTCTTCAAAATATCTTCAAGGGACTGATTTGGACAATTTCTGAAAGTGGAGGGACCAATCTTGCCAATTCTTCAAATTATGCATCAAGGACTATTTCTGACTTTCTTTGGATCTCTGAGGTTGATTTTGACATTTTGAGCTCAATTCCTTCCCCGGCTTCGGTTTTTGACTCTTTTCCATTCTCGTGCTCGTTTATGTCGGTTTTGTGTGATTTTATGTCCTTTTGTGAAATATCCGTACCTGCATGATCACAAACACAAAAACACAATATCTTTGGCATTTATGGTTAGTTTTTGGTCGTTTTGGTCTTAATTTGGTAAATAAAAGGTGTATGAATAAGCATACACCAAAATCCCCCAGACTAAGGTATTGCCGTGTCCTCACGCAATGTGATCAATTCACGCTTTCGAGATAAATAATTTCATATCCCTTTTTACTAACTTTGAAAAGTAGCAAAACGTTTCAAAAGAGATTACAAAATCATTTATTCCCGAAAACGCCCCGAGTTTCCATTTTATTCCTTATACTAATCTACACTACTATTTTTGTATTTTTCCACTTTTTCATGTGACGGTATGTTTGACTTTCATTATTTTGCAATAACGATCAAGGGTCATAGAGTAAGAACACAATTCATAGAAAAGTGACCGATTGGATAAAATTCATCATCCTCGATTTTTCACAAGCCCCCAAACTAAGCGTAAAAACGGATCATTGTTTAATTACAAGTTAGATGCTAACACTACCCATGGAAGTTACTTGTGTGAAAACCTCTTGTTCCCATTTTCCTATTTGGTATCTCATTATTTTATTTTTGTGAGAGAAATGAATTTCTTCGTTAGCATCTCGTTTTCATATTTATTAGTCCGATAAAGATACTAAATAAGGACGCTAAGTAGTTAGTGTTCTTTCCTCGAGAGTCGCTGCAATGAAAATGAGGTCCACATCAAAGTCTTTATTATTATTATTATTATTATTATTATTATTATTATTATTATTATTATTATTATTATTATTATTATTATTATTATTATTATTATTATTATTATTATCCTAACTATTAATGTTATTATTGTTGTTATTATTGTTATTATTATT
>LBNU01003305.1:103573-134705 GCA_014162995.1 Artemisia annua
TTTCTAACTCAGACAATCTTTGTGTATGAAATTGAAAAGCTTTTTCTTTTTCCTTGTATCTCGCAAGCTCAGTGGTCAATTTAGCATTCACGGCCTTAACTTCGCGATTGACCATTTTCACATTCTCAATCTCAATTTGACAATTATTCAACAATGATTCAAATAAAGCACGTGTTTCCTCATCATTCTCAGCATGCTGTGAAACAAAGCCTCCATTATGATTCATATCGGGAGTTGTCGAATCAATATTGCTATTATTCGGCGTGTCCTGGTATGTATCATAATCGTATGCTTGTGTCTCAGAATGTTGTTCATCATGAGGGGACATATTAAACATATCATTATTGTTGAAAGAATTGTTTAATGGTACCTCAGATACTACATTGGCATCAAAAACCGGAGGTGTCTCAGAATCTGTGTCGTACTTAGCCTCCTGGAGATTCGCCATGAATATGCAGTTCGCATCAATATCTTCACAATCTTCCATATCATCCACAAGTGCCATGTAGTCAATCTCCTCAGCATTCAACTGAAATCCTGCTTTCTGCTTCTGAGCTAGCATCAATGCTTTCGGCAAGTACTCAGGATCTTTCTTATCCACCCTTGAAGGACAGTTTCTTGCCATGTGACCGACACCCTGACAATTAAAACACTTAACCAAATTTCCCTGATTCACATTCACATTACCATTATTCCCTCCAACCTGAGCTGCAACATTTCCAACCTGATTACCCATCGCCTGATTACCAACATACTGACCCCGCTGATTCCCAACAAACTGACCCATCTGATTCCTTTGACCCATCCTATTTCCTGCATACTGACCCATTTGATTCTGATTCCCCATGTGAAGGCCCGTAGCATATCCTTGCTGATTCCCCATAACACCAACCATTTGACCCGTATTGCCCATGTTGAACCTCGGTTGAGCAATCTGCTTGTTACGAGTGTTCGATGAAATTCGTTGGTTGTTGTTAGTTGGAGTTGAATAGCGTCCTTGGAATGCCTTAGTCAGAAGAGCAAATGCTTGAGTTATTGCAGCAAGATTCTCATCATTATCAGTGAATTCGGGTTCTTGGAATTGTTGATCTGGTAGTTGTTGTGGAATGACTTCGTGTTGTTGTGGGTAGAATGATTGTTGATAGATAGGTGTTGGTTGTGAAACGTATGGTTGTTGCACATAGTTGTGAGTGGAAGATAATGATGGTTGTTGTGTGTTCACTGGTAGAGGTGTTGGTGTTGTAGCAATGAGTACAAGAGAATCATGATTCTTAGCCAACTTTTCCTTCCTAACTTCATTTGCCTCAGCTTGGTTTTGCTTCAAGAAGTCATAGAGTTGATCATAATCCACCTGATGAAGATTCTTTGTTTGGTTGACAATTGTAACAAATCGACCCCATTCTTCTGATAGATTGTTGATGAACTTAATGTTTGTCACAATTTGTCGTGGTTCCAACTTGTTTCTAATCAGCTCATTCATCAAGGTACAGAACCTGGTGTAATATGATTCAATCTGTTCACCTGCTATTGACGTGAAGTTTTCCCATTCTGTTAGAAGCTTGTTCTCAACATCTTGTTGTCCAATTTCTGTTCCATGACAAAGTCTTCTAACTCGTTCCCACATAGCATAAGCGGTTTCACAACTGTCGACTGCAGCAAAGATCTCACGAGGTAAACCAAGTTGGATGAGATGCATTGTCATATCATCTGTTCTAATCTGCTTCCAGTCTTCAGCTGTGTAATCTTCTTCTTTTTGGAGACGAAAGAATGGTTGAGTAGGAGGTGTTCCATCTGGATTATTCGGATCAAGGATTTCTTTTGGCTGGAATGGACCGTTTTCAATGGATTTGATCATGAGTTTACCATCATCTTTGGTTTTGATGTAGCGAAGCATACGGCTTGTCCATGGAAGATAACCACCCTTTTCAAGCATAGGAGGACGGTTTTCAGCACCGGCAGCATGAATATATTGTTGAGATGGCATTATGATTCNTTATTCGGATCAAGGATTTCTTTTGGCTGGAATGGACCGTTTTCAATGGATTTGATCATGAGTTTACCATCATCTTTGGTTTTGATGTAGCGAAGCATACGGCTTGTCCATGGAAGATAACCACCCTTTTCAAGCATAGGAGGACGGTTTTCAGCACCGGCAGCATGAATATATTGTTGAGATGGCATTATGATTCAGTGATGATTTGATAAAGTTGATTTAGGATCGTTCCAACGAAATAGGAGTTGAGTTTGGTGTTGAATTTGTGGTGAAAATCGGTTCTAAAAACTTAAAACCTCAATAACTTCTTCTCGGAGATGATTTAGGCCTCGAAACTTCGCCTAAATCGATAAATCAATCAGCGTGCTGTTCTCCTCGATCTCACGGTCGTTTTGACAGGTATTTCGTCAAAAACGGAGTTACGGATCAAAAGTTATAGCCTTTTGAAGTTTAGTCGTCAAAAATCAACCAAAGTCCCAAGTTCGCGATAAAAAACTCAAGTTCTCGATAAAAGTAGTATGTTCTCGATAAACTCACTGTGTTCTCGAAAGTTTCTGAGTGATCTCGATAGATTTGAGTGTTCTCGATAAAGTTGAGTGTTCTCGATAAAGATGAAGACAGTTATCGAGATCACAGTCTCTAAAGAGATAAGTTATGTTTTCGATAAAGCTGAAAAGAATTTCGATATATTCACTAGATTTCGAAAACAATTAGTGATTTCGAAACTTTTGTGAAGATCTCGATAAGTTTCAGGATTTCGATACCAAATAACCAAGTTTCGAGATTATACAATAACGAAACTATCCACCAAGTCGAAGTGTTTTCTTTCTAATACAAGAGAGAAAAGCACTGAGTAATCAACAAAAACACCAAAGAAGCACGTATGTGGGATCTCGATAAAATAGGGTTTTACTTTCTCGATAACTTGCAAAAAATTGGCAGATTTTCGTTTTTTCAGAAAGCACACCGAAATCACATTTTTAATCCAAGATTTTTGTACTTCTAAGCTTAAAAACACCAAAACTACAAGAAAGTTGTAAACTTGATGATTTTTATGAAAATTTTTAAAATTTCGAAATCAAGTACAAAAACAAGAACGATTTTAAAGCTTTGATTTTTTCAAAAAAGATTGAAACTTTCTTGTTGAGAAAGGTTTATAACACTAGTTTGTAAGCAAAAAAGTGTTAAAAACACAAAAAGAACAAGAAATTTGCAAACTTTTTAGACAAAAACGTGTAGAAAAGCTTAAAAATACGAAAACCACAAACTCAAATTCCTCCTAAATCATTGTTTGGCGAATGATACCACTTGTTGATACGTAAAGATCACAACTTTATCAATCTAAATCACGTATTATATGTAGAAAAGAGATGAGAAAGATGGTGACTTGATGTATAATATGAGGCGTATGGAATAGAACTTATATTAAAGAAAAACACACATAAAACACATACAAGCATACATCTCAAATGAGAGTTTGAGGTGTATTTATAGTACAATTCGTGGATGCCCTAAAGGCTTTGATGGGCTTGGGCTTGGACTTGGTTTTATACTTAAGTCTTAACTTATAACATATTATCTTAACTAGTCCAAGGCCCAATGACTAATTCTACCTACACGACACACTAAATTTAAACGATGAGAACGACCATCACTTTCTATAAATATTTTTAATTCTAACAATTTGTATATGACCTCACCCCACACAGAGATGCCAAGAAGTCTAAATATACTAAATGGCCATTGATACCCAACTTTCACTAATAAACAAGGAAAACACCTCATGATAAAATATCTGACTCACTCATTCATTTCAGACCCTTAGCTTTCACTTGTAGCGAGCAAACATCCTCCGACAAGAGTATCACCCATCCTTATTTCCCGAGACAACCCCGACAACTACCACAACTTAGAATTTCGGGACGGAATTCAGTCTAACGGGTAGGTACTGTAATACCCCGTAATTTACCTAGTCATTAAATATTACTAAACACGAAGTAATTTATTATGAAGGTCTAATTAACCATTATCACGGATATTTTTTTTATACAACTACGAATGATATTCATCAAATAATTATGTGACGTAACTCACATTTCATTTTAAATGATGCCGCACACGTACCAACACTACATTAGTAATGACTTAAGTCCAATGATTATTTTTTTTCTTTTTCAGAGTCAATAACTTTGTTTTTATAAAAACATTCACAAAAATGTATTTTTCACATCTTTCTCAAAAACGCCAAACCAAGGTACCGCGACTACTTTTAACACTTAACGGCACTAGACCAGGCATGGTCTACATTAAATTAATACTTTACGACTCTAATAGAGCTATTTTATGTGTCATGACATTTTATTTTACAAGTCTCACGATAAACGCGCATGAATTGCATTTTAGGTCACGCGTGCATGATTTTAGCACCAACCGACCAAGCAATTTATCAAGGCTCACACCACTATTCTATATTATGTAAAATTTCGAATTTTCCCATTTATTTGACAACAAAAACCGGCCACCCCTTTATGAATCAATACCATGTGCTTAAGTGGTCCATATTGCTTACATAAGCTACAAATTTCAACTAACGTGTCCAAGATGGTGAACCCCCCTTACGTCATCACCGTACCTCTCTCCAATTCATGCATGATCACGTCTAAATACATGTGCACATGCATGTCTATGTGTTTACTTGTCACCACATACAACTAACTTATTACATAAGTCAACCTTTCAACTAATAGGCCAAGGTTTGTGATCCCCCCTCCCACATTGCCTACGTACACCCAACATGATCCCAAAATAATTTCAAAAATGTTGCCTCTTTAAGCCATGCACATTTGTGTACCTTTAGGAATGAATTTGGTTACTAGTGCACTAGTTCAAGTATAAAAGGCAACTACGTCACACAATTTGAATCACATAAACCTCAACAACACAAAACACACTTTTCTTGTGTTCTTCCCTCTTGTTGCTGTTCGTACACCACCCAAAACACACACACACACTTCACTCTTTGTTGAATTTTGAGAAGACTTGGATACTAGAAGCTTATACTTGGTATTTTGAGTCATTACACTAGAGTTTCCACACAAGACTTGAGTTGTTTTGCACTAGATCTACTTTTTCTTACAAAAGTTTGTAAGTCTTGATTTTCCTAATTAACTTGTACTTTCTTGTTAATTAAAACATGTAGTTTTGAAAAGTACAAATCGATTTTGTTAAACCACAAGTAAAACTTTTGAAACCCTAAGTGTATATGTATACATATACACGACCCAAACACTATTTCTTTTCAAAATGAGTACCACGATGTTATGTTTGTCTTGTTGTGCTTAAAATTATGCACATAGTTAGTTTGTGCAAGATTTGCGACTTGATTAGGGTTTATTGCTATATTTTGCTATAAATTGGCGGATGAGATAAACTAGGATAATTTGAGGTTGTTGGTTGTTGAGGAATTGATAAATATTGGCGGGAGAGATTTAGGACTAGTTTGGTGTTGTATTTGTGGCTAAACAAGTAGCTTAAAAATCATAAAATGGATTTTTGGACATAGCTGTCCCTAAACAGAAAATCTGGACAAATGAGCTTATATCTTTCAACAATAGGATAGATAAATAGATAATAGACTTTGTAATGAAAACGTGGCTGCTTGAATCGCTAAAAACGGATTTAAAATGAGAAAGTTATGTTATTTTCAATGTTGCGGCGCAAACTATATTTTTATGGAAAACTTCACTGTTGGGGTATAAAGATAAAGTACTGCTGATTGGTCTAAGTACTGCTTAAGAAGAAAGTCAAAGTACTGCTCCAAGTCTGAAGAAGGTCAAAGTACTGCAAAGGTCAACGTACTGTTATAGAACCGACATGCAAAGAATGTTTTAAAATTCTAGAATATTCTTAGTTATTATTAGATTAGGATTAGTTTAAGTGTCGTTCATGTATTGTAAACCGACTAGGGTTTTCCTTATGCCTATAAAAGGATCCCTAGGTTGGCATTAGAGACATACGATTTTAGAGATATATGCAAGTTCGATATTAGAGTTATTAGGGTTGTTGGTGAATCTGTGTATATAAACAGGTTCAAAGGTTTTAATATAATCAAAGTTCTTTGTTAATTCTTCTTAGCTTTGTTGATGTAGATTCCGCATACTTAATAAAGTACATCTGTTGATCCCAGTTGAGCAATTGATCTAGTATTATTATCTTAGATAAACCAAGACAACAATGTATAGAAGCTGACTTGTTACAAACTTAATCAATATGCGGAATTTATTGATTAACTTAAGATGAACACAAACACAATAATATCACCAACTAAACACTTCAATATATTGAATACGAGCACTCTGAATAGTGCTAGGGTTTTGCAACCTTGAAGTGAATACAATGCTAGAATAATTCGTATTCTAGTCTAACCCTAGGATCTCCTTTTATACACCAAGGAACCCTACAGGCTTACATACAACTTCCTACCCACGACTATGATCTTCTAACATAATAGAATATTACATAATATCTATACTATAAATACAAATATTCGTACACAAACTTATCACATAGCAGCAGAGTCTCAGCAGTATACTTCCAGCAGTAGAGTCTCAGCAGTAGTCTTGTCTAGCAGTAGAGATTTTGCACTTAGCAGTAGACTTGACTAGTTAGCAGCAGTGTAGCATCCAGAAGTAGAGTTACTTCAAAACCCAACAATCCTCCCCTAAACTTGATATTTTCCCTGAAAATATGCAAGTTTCTTATAAGCTTAAACAAACACCAGGAGGATGCTTTCAAACACTCTACCTTCTTCTCAGCTTTTCACACTCTCTAGTATTCTGCAACACTATCCTATCAAGCAAGTCTTGAAGATGAGGAGTTATTTCTTCACATCTGAGCTTAGAAGCAAGCATTACAGTAAGAACACCAGCTCTCAATGGATACTCCTTTTCAGTAAGCATGAACACATCAACTCCAGCCTGAGTAGAAATATGATGAACATCACTTGAGCTATAGTGCTTCCACAATGTAGTCATATTATCTGCTTCAAACTTCCAATATCTGTCACTTGAGTCTGGATTATACATTCTTTGAAAATGTACCCATAACTCCATAGCCTTTACACTTACTGGATCTTCAAACTGAAACTTAGCTTGTGTCAAGCCCCAAAGTGTGTTCAGATCTGTCCTGTCACAAGATCTTACAAGATCTTCAAAATCTCTGTAAACTTCAACATCACCTCCAACTCTGATAATTTTCCAAGCTTCACCAAATTCATCTTGTACAATTTCCCATTCAGCAATTGGATGTCTAGCTTGAAGTGGCTCAACAAACATGTCATCTGGTTCAACCACCAAAAATCTATCATCAGTCTTATCAGAGGTCTTTTGAAGTGTTTCAGGTAATTCAGTAGACTTAGATCCTTCAACTCTTGACTTCTTGGCTCTTTCTCTGCTAGCTGCCATATGCTCATCAAAATCTTTCTTCCACTCAGCCTCTTCCTTTGAGCCCATTCCAACAAACATCTTATTCCTCTTATATCCAGAATAGTAATGAAGTCTAACTGCATCATTCCCCATTCCTTTGAATTGGCTCATCTTCCAACCACACTGAGCACATAAATATTGTTTCATTTGAGATATGATCTGAGCTTCTGTAGGCCTTCTTTTCCTCTTTTGCTTGCCTTTAATTACATTTGACACATAGTCAAAAGCTTGATCAGTAATCATTCTAATGAAATCATACAACTGTGCAGTCTTTTGCTCTGTAGTTAGAGTAACATCAGCATGAACTTCTAATGCTTTCTTGTTGACCTCTGGATTTTTCTTTATCAAGTAGTCAACTTCTTCAGGTGTGGGCTCATAGTCATATACATCATTCTTTGACTTTTGCTCACCCTCTTCACTTCTTCTAGATTTTAATGCTACAAGAACTTCATGTTCTGCTAGCATCCTAGCCTGTTCAGCATTAACATCATCCCCATCTATTACAATATCATCCATGGCAACCTGTAAAGCCAAAGCTCTATCAGCTTCCACAAGCTTCTCTCTTGGCCAAAATTCCTGAGGCAATTTCTTGTATTCTTCTTCATCATCACTAGAACCAGAACCAGCTTCTTCAATCATCTTTCCTTTACCTTTATCAGTACTTGAAGCAACTGGTTTTGCCTTTGGAACTGTTTGTAGAGGTTCTCTAATCATCACTCCTTTTGTGGGTAGGAGTGACACATGAATAGGTTGTGAAAGGGATGTTGGTTGAGATGGTGTAGATTTGAGTTGAGGTGATTCTGATGTATGCTCAGTTGGAGATTTTTCTTGAAGCATTAGCAATGCATTTGCAACTGAGTTCTCACCTGATCCAGCAGCAGAGTTACTAGCAGTAGTCTCTTTAGCAGCAGACTCTGGAGCAGCAGTCTTAGCAATCTCTTCCATCACAACTTCTTGATTATCCTTATTCACCACCACATACCTATCAGCATTATCACTACTTTCCACATGGTCATCACTCTTAGCCTCCCCTGAAGCTAAGCCAGCATCAACAATAACCCCTGCATCAACATTTGTCTCTAAATCCATAGCAGCAGAGTCTAAAGCCATAGCAGCAGAGTCTTCCATAGCAGTAGAGTCTTCTATAGCAGCAGAGATTAGAGCAGCAGAGTCATCATGTTCAACATTTTGAGTTTCAACCCCAGCAACATTTTGAGTACCCCTGATTTCCTCCCCTGAACCTGTGCCATTCCTCCCCTGTTTGGAAGCATCCTCTCCCAAACCAGCAGCAGTGTTAGCAGAAGACATTTGTTGTTGTAATAACTCCATTTGTTGCTTGAGTTGAGTGATCATAGTTCCCTGTGCAGCTGTGAGACCTTCAAGAGCTTGTACTTTGGATTCCAAGTTTTGACACTTGGTTTCCAAAGTGGTACATTTATCCATCAAAACTTTAATTTGTTCCATACTAGCCTCATCACTTCGACCTGTGTTACCTGGTCCGAGAGGTGAATCATTGACAATGACATTTTGTACAAGAGGGGGTGCCATCAATTCAGTTTGTTCAATTCTGTCCTCCTCACTTCGGGATGTGTGACCTTCCCTGAGAGGTGAATCTTGGGACATAAACTCAGTATCAAACCTAGTTTGATCACCTGAGCCCCCTATGTTTTCCATTTGGCTAGGGAATCCATCACCTGTGTTTGACTCATTAGAGTCATTCACATTAGATGTTGCCTTGGATTGGGTCTTATTTATGTTAACACTATCCTGCTCTGCTGCTAAGCTAGAAGCAGTAGTGTTAGCCCTCACCAACATGTCACCTCCATCACCTGTGACAGCCCCATCTGGTACAATATCCATCCTAACACTGGTCTGGGGTAACTCAGTGTTCTTAGAGGCTTTCCTACGTTTGTAGGTCTTTAAAGGTTGTGGGGATGGTGATTCAAAAGTGGGTGTGTGTTGGGAATCAGTGGGAGTTCCTGATCCTTCACCCTGAGCATTTTCAATAAGTTCCACCATATAAGGAGTAAGTGGTGTAACTGCTCCAGAAAATTCTTTATTAACCTTGCCCAAAAAACTAAAAGACACAGATCCCATTATTGTTGATTTATAAATAGCCCTATGGGATCTGGTTGTTTCAATTTGATCATTTATAAACAATTGGATAAACCTGGGATAAAGCAAAGATTTTCCTTTTTCTTTAACACTAAAAACAATGCCCTCAAAAATCATGTTTGAAAAATTAAATGGGTCTCCTGTGCTTAAGCAAATCATAGCAGATGCTATGGTTGCATTAATCTCATTCCACCCAGTTGTTTTAGGACTCAAACAATGCAATAAAGTATGGGCTAAAAATTTCCAAGGAGTAGAGAAAAGACCTTTTTGAAATTTTAAACTATTGTTTTTCTTCTGATAACCCAGTTCAGCCAAACCATCAAAAAGCTCATTTCTTTCAAGACACTTTGTTCCTTCTTCATCATCAAAGAGCAAAGTTGTTCGAATAGAGGCTTCAGAAATGATTACTTTTTGATCATCAACATATGCCCTCACACAAAGTTCCCCATTCAAAGTTCTGACTTTTGCAGTTTGCCAAAATTGTTTGATGTGAGCAGCATAGATGGTAGGATTCACAGTTAGTGCATACTTAAGAGATGTAGCATTTAGAAAGTTTGCCATATCTGTGAATTCAGAGGGTATAACATCTGTGTCAAGTTCTGCCACAATGTTATGACTTTTGGCCCATGTTCGATCGATGTCCATGATTTAGGGTTCTTGAGATTTGGGGATTTTGAATTTGGAGGATAATGGAGAGTGGGTTGGTTTTTAAACTGCAATTCGTGGTTATTGTGTAGAGAAAAGGTGATTCAATTAGGTTATAAACTGCTTAGGAGAAGTTACATAACCGTCCTTCAACTTCAACTTGTAGCAGCAGACACCCAGCAGCAGAGTCCTATAACTAGCAGCAGAGTTGACTACTGCTTATGAACCCAAGCAGTAGTTTGACTTTTCTTGGACAAAAAGTCAAAAATCGAATCAAATATCTTCAAGAAAAGGCAGTTACTAAAAATTGAATACCAATCACCAACTCCTCATTAATTACCATAACTCCTAATTGATCCTCAATAAAAGGGGATCAAATCCAATTGATATTCCAAGCAAACCCTAATCACTTCCAAAAACACCACAAAACTTAATCAATATCTCCAATCTTTTCCAAAACAATCACAATGTCTGATAATAGAGATAGAATCAACATATCATCAGACTCTTCAGACTCAGAGTCAAATAATCCACCCTTTGCACCATATCTTCCACCATATCGACCACCCAAATGTGGTAGAAGAACTAAGGAACAAGCCCGGAAGTTCCAGCATGACATCAATGCAAAATACCTTCCTTATCATAGAGATTACCAGGCACCAAATCCATCACATCCACCACAAGCATCACAACCAACTCATCCACCACAAGGACCACACATGACCTCCTCATTGGCTCAAGAAATCCCAAAGGCTTTGGTGAAAGCCTTGAGAAAGCATTTGGAGTTTTTGCAAGCAGAACCTTCACAACCAGAGGCACCAGTTCCTCCTCCAAAGACCCAAGCAGAAGCACCAGTTCCTCCTTCTCCACAACCATCAGCATCAGTTCCTCCTTCTCACACTCAATCTTCACAAGCAGAGGGACCATCTGAATCACATGGAGTTGTGATAGGCTTGGTTTGTCCAAGAGTGTGGGATATGGCAACTCAGTCCATGGGAAGAAACAGAACCATGCCTGATTCCCAATCCTTGAGAGATGCTCTTGCCAATGTTGCCCAAGAACAGGAGAAAAGAGACTCCAAGGCCAAAGGGAAACGTCCCATGTGATAGGTGTTTAGGGTTATGTGAATGTTTCCTTTTGTGTTTTGAAAGCTTTTTGTAATCTTCTTTTGCTTGTAATGATCATCCTTTGAATAATTAATGAATTATCTCTGTTCTTCTTTAACTTCAGTGCAATCTTTGAATGTCCATTAGCTCAAAAGAACATCATTAACACTTAAACTTTCCCTGCAAAAGATTAGTCCAAAACACAAATACAAACAGAGCACTATACTGCTAAGTCATACTCTAGCAGTAGAGTAGAGTATTAGCAGCAGAGTGTAATCAGCAGTAGAAACAAACTTGTTAGACCAATAACAGTGCAAAATACTTTTACAAAACTTTACAAAAACACAATGAGATAAGTTTTTCAAAGATTTCTCATACCAATACTTGCAACTAAAAACTGAAATCTACCCACATCAAAGTGTTTGGTAAGTAGATCAGCAACATTTAGATCAGTATGAATTTTAACAACTTGAATTAATTTCTTTTCATAGCAATCTCTGATAAAATGATGTCTTATCTCAATATGTTTTGTTTTAGAATGAAAAACAGTATTTTTGATGATGCACAATGTACTGTTATTGTCAATGAAAATTTTGGTGTTCATAAAATGATGTCTTATCTCAATATGAATTTTAACATCAGTGTTCCATTGTTAGTAGTTAAGGATTTATCCAAGATTAATAAACCCTTACAAGCTACATAGTTAGTTTGGTCAGAGTATATCGATCCAACAAGTGGTATCAGAGCTTGTGTGGAAACTCTGATAAAGAAGAATCCTTTAAACCGAATGTACAACAAACCCTAAACAATGAGACTGAAGATGCACCAATCCCATCCATCACCTCACTCAGAATTCCTATCATCAAGAAGGGAGAATATGATCTCTGGAGCATGAAGATGAGGCAGTGCATTGCTATCACAGACCATGCTTTATGGGATGTGATTGTCAATGGTAATGTGGTTCTTGAAGAACCTGTGAAAGTTCCTGGACAACCTGAACCACCGAAACCTACCTTACCAGCAGCAACAAAGAGGAATCAAGACAAGACTCTCAACATACTGTTGTCACCTACTCAAGTTTCATGATGCTAAGGATGCAAAGCAATTATGGGCTGCTATCAAGACAAGATTTGGAGGTAATGATGCTTCAAAGAAGATGCATAGGAACTTATTGAAGCAACAATTTGAAACATTCACTATTGGTGAAAGAGAAAGTCTTGATGCTGCCTATGACAGATTCCAAAATCTTCTCAGTATGCTAGAGTTATATGGAGCAGAGGTGTCTGTTGAAGATGCAAACTTGAAGTTCCTAAGAAGTTTGCCATCTGTGTGGCATGTGGTTGCTACTATGATCAGAGGACAACCTGGTTTGGATTCTATGGACTTTGATGATCTCTACAATAACTTAAAAGTGTATGAGCATGAGATGAATGGTTAAATAAATTCAAAAGCTCATAACATTGCTTTTATGTCTTCTGAAAACAGAGGCAGTACTTCCACCAAAAGTACTGCTCATCCTGTTCAAAGTACTGTTGGTGATAAACAGTACCTTTGCACAACCATGACTACTAACACCTCATCACCATCAAACATCATTAACTCTGATGATGTTGTATGTTCCTTCTTTGCTCAGCAAGCCACCTTACCTGTTACTTATGAAGAAGATTTGTTGCAAATTGAAGAGGATGATCTGGAAGAAATTGACATAAGATGGCAAGTTGCCATGATCACTGCAAGAATCAAGAAGTTTATGAAGAAAACAGGGAGAGGTATTGATTTCAAAGCTAAACAGGGTATAGCATTTGATAAATCTAAGATTGAGTGCTTTAACTCTCAAAGGCCTGGTCACTTTGCAAGGGAATGCAAGTTTGCTAAATATCAGGAAAATAAAATGATTGAAAAACCCAAGGTTGAAATCCGAGAAATTTCTATTACTGAACCAAAACCAAAAGCTTTGGTGGCTCAAGAAAATTTATCAGAGGTTGACTGGAGTGCTGAATTTGATGATGAACCAGTAACCTACTGTAATGTTGCATTGGAAGACTGGAGCACAGCCTTTGATGAAGAACCAGGATTTGCTGCTTTGGAAACAAGAGATGGTCTTGGAAGCCTTATGGTCTTGGAAGCTTTAATTGGAGCATGGAAAGTGAAGAAGAACCTGTAATGCTTGTCATGGTAGCTACTTCACCAAGTTCATCTACTATCTCTGAGGTATGTTCTAAGTGTAATGATTGTTATCAAAAGTTGCTTAAAGACTATGTGACTGAAAGAGATAATTATAGAAGGGCTAGGTCTGAGGTAGCTGGTTATCAATTGACTTTAGAATCAATGGAAGCCAAAATAATCACTCATGAAAATAATGAAATGGCTTGGGCAGAAAAATATGAACAACAAGACTATCAATTAAAATTGAGTGAATGGAAGTTAGGTTGTAAAGTTTCTGAAGTTGAAAAGCTCACTAAACAAAGGGATGAGTTGCTAGAAAAACTTGCTAGTTGGAAAGAATATGGTCTGTCACATGTTAGTTTTGTTGAAAAACAAAGAAGATCACACATTAAAACTGGACTAGGTTATGGTGTTGAGTATGATAGTTCAGAAGATAGTCCCACTAGTGATAAGGAACAACTTAATTCAGAGGTAACTTCATCTAGTGATAAAGAATTCATTAGCTTAGATGCCAACACATCTAGTGATGAAGAACCAATTAGTCAAACACCACCTGAATTTAAGAAAAATAAGGGTTATAATTCAGTTGCTCCACCTACTGGTAGTTTTCAACCACCTAGGACAGATGTTTCTTGTTTTGTAGTAGACAATCTAGAATTTAGGAAGAAGCTTAAAGGTCAATCAAATTCTAGTCCATCTAATTCTGAGTTCTTAAAAGAAACAATTGAGAAACCTAAGGTTGAGAACACACAGAGTAAAGTTAATGGCTCAGGGTGTGATAAAAATGCTCAAAAGTTTTCTAAAGATTTTTCAAAAGAAGCAGTACCTTCAAACTCTTCTCAAAGTACTGTTAAAAATCCAACAGTATCTTCAATAAGTACTTTTCAAAATACTGCTAATTTAAGAAAATCTTTTTCACCAAAGAGACAAGCAAGTTTTGGTTATAGAACTCAAGGAAGAGGATTTGGGAATATGGATAGAAAGTTATGCTATGTATGTTACAGTCCTCATCATTTGATTAAGGACTGTGACTTTCACCCAGAATACTTAAGTAAATTCCCAAAGACCAAATCTGCTAACCATAAGCCAAAGGAGAGCAAACCTGCTTGGAGTTACTCACACAGGGTTAATCATAGTAATTTCTCTAAAGACTATAGGTACCCTCGCCAGAAAAGACCTTTTTCAAAACCACCAGTACCTTCAGGCAACACTCTTCAAGGTACTGGTAAGTCAAAAGCAGTATCTTCTCAAAGTACTGCTAGGTTTTCACCCACTCAAGGTAATTCTAATGTAAGACCAAGGAGATCCAATTACTATCAATCCAAAAGGCCATACACCTCAAACAGAGTACCTAGAACAAAGATTTCAACACACAGTGTTAAAACTAAATGGGTTAAGAAAGAAAGTACTGATGGGGAACAAACAGTACTTTCAGCAAACAAGGGTGAAAAAGAGAATTTTGTTGAAAATCAAACACAGGGTTTGGAACAAAAGAAAACAATTGATCATGTTTTCAAAAACAGTGGAGATTACATACTCAAAGAATTTAAGTATGTCACTCCACAAGGGGAACACAAGTCAGTAATGGCTTGGGTTCCTAAAAGAAACTAACCCTTTTTATCTTTTATGCAGGGGAACCCAGTAGAGGAGCTTAAAGATCATATTATTATTGATAGTGGTTGCTCAAGCAGTATGGCAGGAAACAAGGAGATCCTGTCAGATTTTAAGGCTTATTTTGGAGGAAGAGTTGCTTTTGGGAATGATCCAGATGGAGGAAGAATTACTGGCAAAGGAACCATCAAGACAGGCTGCATTGATTTTGAAAATGTTAGATATATAAAGGAGCTCAAGTTCAACCTTTTGTCAGTTTCTCAGATTTGTGACAAAAAGTATTTTGTGTTATTCACTGACAGAGAATGTCTTATTCTCTCTCCTGCATACAAGTTTGTTGATGATCACTTGGTAACACTGAGAATACCAAGAACCAATGATGTTTACAGTTTAGATCTGAAGAATGTCAATTCTTCAGGTAGAGCAACATGTTTAATAGCAAAAGCAACACTTGAAGAAGCACATCAATGGCATAGAAGATTGGGTCATGTGAATTATAAGAATATCAACAAGCTGGTCAAAGGTGATTTAGTCAGAGGTTTACCTTCTAAAACCTTCAAGAATGATCATTCCTGCTTGGCTTGCAAGAAGGGTAAACAACACAAAGCTTCATGCAAAAAGCTTGAAGAGAGAACTATTAGAGAGCCTTTGGAGCTGTTGCATATGGATTTATTTGGACCTGTTTCTGTTGCAAGCTTGAATAAGAAGAAGTACTGCTTAGTTGTAACAGATGACTGTAGCAGATTTAGTTGGGTCTTTTTCTTGGGATTTAAAGAAGAAACCTTTGATGCTATTCATGATCTCATAATAGCCCTTGAAAATCAATTAAGACTCAAAGTCAGAGGTATTAGATGTGATAATGGGACTGAATTCAAGAACCAGCTCATGGATGACTNTCATATTATTATTGATAGTGGTTGCTCAAGCAGCATGGCAGGAAACAAGGAGATCCTGTCAGATTTTAAGGCTTATTTTGGAGGAAGAGTTGCTTTTGGGAATGATCCAGATGGA
The DNA here is from genome assembly GCA_014162995.1 of Artemisia annua. Lineage (NCBI taxonomy): Eukaryota > Viridiplantae > Streptophyta > Magnoliopsida > Asterales > Asteraceae > Artemisia > Artemisia annua. The sequence goes on from LBNU01003305.1 coordinate 119,704, forward strand.
GGAAGAATTACTGGCAAAGGAACCATCAAGACAGGCTGCATTGATTTTGAAAATGTTAGATATATAAAGGAGCTCAAGTTCAACCTTTTGTCAGTTTCTCAGATTTGTGACAAAAAGTATTTTGTGTTATTCACTGACAGAGAATGTCTTATTCTCTCTCCTGCGTACAAGTTTGTTGATGATCACTTGGTAACATTGAGAATACCAAGAACCAATGATGTTTACAGTTTAGATCTGAAGAATGTCAATTCTTCAGGTAGAGCAACACGTTTAGTAGCAAAAGCAACACTTGAAGAAGCACATCAATGGCATAGAAGATTGGGTCATGTGAATTATAAGAATATCAACAAGCTGGTCAAAGGTGATTTAGTCAGAGGTTTACCTTCTAAAACCTTCAAGAATGATCATTCCTGCTTGGCTTACAAGAAGGGTAAACAACACAAAGCTTCATGCAAAAAGCTTGAAGAGAGAACTATTAGAGAGCCTTTGGAGCTGTTGCATATGGATTTATTTGGACCTGTTTCTGTTGCAAGCTTGAATAAGAAGAAGTACTGCTTAGTTGTAACAGATGACTGTAGCAGATTTAGTTGGGTCTTTTTCTTGGGATTTAAAGATGAAACCTTTGATGCTATTCATGATCTCATAATAGCCCTTGAAAATCAATTAAGACTCAAAGTCAGAGGTATTAGATGTGATAATGGGACTGAATTCAAGAACCAGCTCATGGATGACTTTTGTGCCAAGAAAGGAATCAAGAGGGAGTTTAGCATTGCTTGAACTCCACAGCAGAATGGTGTTGCAGAAAGGAAAAATAGAACATTGATTGAAGCAGCTAGAACCATGCTTGCAGATTCTTCATTACCTATTCAATTTTGGGCTGAGGCTGTAATTACTGCTTGCTATGTGTTAAATAGAGTCTCAGTCACTAAACCTCATATGAAGACACCATATGAATTGCTTATGGGCAAGAAGCCAAACATTCGTTTTATGAAACCTTTTGGATGTCCTCTGACTATTCTAAATACTAGTTATTCACTGGGCAAATTTGAAGGCAAGTCAGATGAAGGATACTTATTGGGGTATTGTACCAATAGTAAAGGATTTAGAGTTTACAACAGAGCTACCAAACAGGTTCAAGATTGTCTTCATGTTGAGTTTTTGGAAGATCAAGAAAATCAAAAAGGTAAAGCCCTGATTGGATGTTTGATCTTGATATTTTGACTCCTTCTATGAACTATGTACCTGTTAGGGAGGAAAATCAAGTTATTCACAAAGAAGATGATTTACAGTACATTGTTCATGGAATCAATGTAAGACCTGAAGATGTTCCTACTGAAGAACCCATTGATAAGAAGCAAAGTACTTTTGAACCTAAAAGTACTGTTGACACTCAAAGAACTGTTGAACCAAAAAGTACTGTTCAACCAACCAACTCAGAATCTTATGACAACCAGGCTATTCAAGATGAACTGAATAAAATGCTTTCTCAAGAAAACATTGCAAATTCCTATGAAGATGATCAAAGGAGGGCTTATGAAGCTGCAAAGAAAAATGGTATATTCAAAGATTCTTCTCAAAGTACTGATGAACCAGTTGAAACTACTTCTGGTGTCTTAGATACATCAACTTGGATCAATACTGATGATTTAATTGATCCAAACATGCCTGAGTTAGAAGATACTGATGATGAATTACAAGATGAAGGCATTTTCTCATCTAAAGATCCTGATGTCACTAATTTGGAACATGATATTCAAGTGCCACCAAGTCCAAATTTAAGAGTTCATAAAGATCATCCTGTAAGCCAAATCATTGGACCTCACAGTTCAGGTGTCAATACAAGAACAAAAGCTAAAGGTCTCTCTAAGAAACATAGTGCTTTACTTAGCTTTGTTTATAAACAAAACAGGATGAATCATAAGAATCTTTAGACATGCCTGTTTGCCTGCTTTATCTCTCAAGAAGAACCCAAGACAATAGCTCAAGCATTAGCTAAAGAGAGTTGGGTTGAAGCCATGCAAGAAGAACTTCTTCAATTCAAACTTCAAGATGTTTGGGTATTATGTTAATTACCAGATGGAAAGAAAGTGATTGGTACAAGATGGGTTTTCAGAGTTAAAAGAGATGAAAGAGGTAATGTCATCAAGAACAAAGCAAGATTGGTTACACAAGGATATAGACAAGAAGAAGGAGTGGACTATGATGAAGTTTTTGCTCCTGTTGCAAGGATTGAAGCAATAAGATTATTTCTTGCCTTTGCTTCTTATATGGGTTTTCCTATTTATCAAGTGGATGTTAAAAGTGCCTCTCTTTATGGAAAAATTACAGAGGAAGTCTATGTTAAACAACCTCCTGGTTTTGAAGATCCTGAACATCTAAACAAAGTCTACAAAGTTGTTAAGGCACTGTATGACCTTCATCAAGCTCCCAGAGCTTGGTATGAAAGACTCTCCACTTTTCTATTGCAACATGGTTACAGGAGAGGTGCAATTGACAAGACTTTGTTTATCAAAAGAGACAAAAAGGATATCATGCTTGTTCAAGTTTATGTGGATGATATCATTTTTGGAGCTATAAAACAGTCTATGGTGAAAGAATTTGAGCAACTTATGAAACATGAGTTTCAAATGAGTTCCATGGGTGAACTAACTTTCTTTTTATGGCTTCAAGTTAAACAATCAAGTACTGGAATTTTCATTAGTCAAGATAAGTATGTCACTGACATTCTTAAAAAGTTCAATTTAAGTGATATGAAGCCAGTTACCACACCCATTAAAGCCTCAAACTCATTAGGAAAGGATGATGATGGAGCACCTGTGGATGTCAAGCTTTATAGATCAATGATTGGTTGTCTTATGTACTTAACTGCATCTAGACCTGACATTATGTTTTTTGTATGCTTATGTGCAAGATATCAGGTCACACCCAAGGTATCTCATATGAATGCAGTTAAGAGGATTTTCAGTTATCTCAAGCATCAACCCAAGTTAGGGTTATGGTATCCTAAGGAGTCACCTTTTCACTTGGAAGCTTTTTCAGACAGTGACTATGCAGGAGATAATTATGATAGAAGGTCAACCACAGGAGGATGCCAATATCTTGGAAGAAGACTAGTTTCATGGCAATGTAAGAAACAAACTATTGTTGCAACCTCATCCACTGAAGCAGAGTATGTTGCTACTGCAAGTTGTTGTGGACAAGTACTTTGGATGCAGAATCAACTCTTGGATTATGGATTCAATTTCAAGAATACCCCTATCAACATTGATAATGAGAGTACAATTTGCATTGTGAAGAATCCTGTCTATCATTCCAAGACCAAGCATATTCAGATTAGGCATCATTTTATTCGCGATTGTTATGAGCATAGACTCATTAATGTTGTCAAGGTTCACACAGATGACAATGTATCTGATCTACTTACCAAAGGATTTGATGTTTCGAGGTTCAAACATTTGGTGGTAAGTATTGGTATGATTAATTATTAAGCTACGTTTGAGGGGAGGACTTCATTTAGTCCTATGCATTGTTTGAGGGGAGGCAATACATTGTTTGAGGGGAGGCAGTACATTGTTATTGATGCTGTGGTAAAGATAATGGGAAAGTACTGCTTGCAATTTTAGCTGAAAGCACTGCTTTGGGAAAGTACTGCTTTAAAGGGTACTGCTGACGTGTAAAGTACTGCTACATAGAAAAGTACTGTTCTAACGGTCAAAAATACGGGGTAATGGTAAAATACTTCGTTATGGAAGGGATACATGCGAAAATAACAGTATACGCATTTAATGGGATTTGATTTTTTATATCTTATCCATATATAACTAACCCTACCGCCTTTTTACTCTCACTTTTCTACACACCCATTCACTCATACTTACACCACAAATTTAATAATCAATCCACCTTCTCAGTACAATTTATTCTTCTATCAACTCACAAATGGCTCGTTCAACTTGTAGTAAGCATAATATGATTGCCAATTTGGATAAGACAGAATTAAATCTTGATTTTCATGCTGTAATTGATTTTCATGCTGTAATTGATTTCCTAACTGGGTCTCCAATCAATTACTCTTTATTGGTCAATCCGGACATCATTGAGCCATGGATTCAAGAATTTTGGGCTACTGCTGCATCGGGTTGGGAAGAACCTGATTTATCATTCATTACGGCTACAGTTGCTGGGAGGAATATTAGGATTACTGAGGCTACTATTCGAGCAGATCTTATGTTTCATGATGAAGAAGGTACTGTTAAGTTTGATAAACAAGTACTTTGGGATACATTAAGAGATATTGGGTATGAGGGTTCTCTTACTAAGCTCACTTTTCAGAAACCCTTATTCAGTCCACATTGGAAGTATCTCATTCATGTTTTACTTCATTGCCTAAGTAACAAAAGTACTGCTTGGAATGAATTTAGTCAAACTATAGCCTCTGCGTTAGTGGGATTAGCTACCAATCAACCATTCAACTTTTCTTTCATGATTCTTGATGGTATGCATAAACATATCAAGAATGATTCACCATTTTTGATGTATCCCAGGTTTGTTCAATTATTTTTGAACAAACAGCTTGAGGGTGTTCCAAAACCCCCACACTTTTTGCCTGCTATAGTTCAACCTGATAAGGTGTTCACCTTCATGGCTACCAAGAGTGCAAACTTTTCTGGAAGGAATACTCCTTTAACTGCACATATTTTGGAAGTGGCACAAGTTGTTAGAGATGTTGCTCAAGAGGATTCAGATCATGATACTGAACATTCTGACTCTGCTTCCACTCCATCCCAAGCTCAAGATGTTTCTCAACATACTGAGCAGTCACATTCAAAGGGAGGAGATGCTTCTCAACATGCTGCTTCATCACCAGTTCATGAATCTTCTCAACATACTGCTCTAAGGGAAAGTACTGCTTCTTTGGAAGGTACTGGCAATAAAGATTCAGACCATGGTGAGAATCAACCACCATCTCCCAGTGATTATACTTCCACAGATGGGTCTCAAACATCTGGAGGAGATGATGGAGTAATGGCTGATGAGGAGGATATTGCTAGAGAGGGAGTGCTTGATAACTATGCCTTAACCAGAGAATTAAGGAGGTTGAAGAGAGCTTATGATGTTCAAGCTGCTGAAATGGTGAAGTTGCAGAATAAGTTCAAGAGATTGATGAACTTTGTGTGGCCACTAGTTAAACATCACAGATTGTGGGCGAAATCACAAAAGAAGAGTGGTCAGAAATCTAAGAAGGTTTCCAAGCTTAAGAAAAGGAAGCTCAAGAAGCAGTCTTCATTCACATTGGGGAGGAATTTGGATAATGTAAATTTGAATGAAGATGCTAATCATGATCAGAAGGAAGAAGATCATACTCAAATGATGCAGTATGATGATACACCACTTGAAGAAAATATTCCTAATCAAGGTACTGCTGAGAGGAAAAGTGATGAAATAGAGCAAATCAATCTTGAAGATGTTGCTGTTGAAGTAAAGAGTGGTGATACTGAAGAAGTTGATTTAGAATGTACTGGTGCTGATAGTGTTGTTGCTCAAGGTACTGCTCAAGGTACTGTAAGGAAATTTTTAATTACACCAAGAACATTGGACTTTGAAGAAGATGTTGGTCCTTCAAATCAAATTCCAGAAGATGTTGGTCCTTCTAATCCAGTTCAGCAAGAAGAAGAGATTAGAAAACATACTGACAGTGATGATGAGACTATTGCTGATATTATGCTGAATATGTCTAGATCTAAAGGGATTACTATTCCTGGAGTGGAACAATCTCAACCACCTTCTTCTGAGCCTACTCAAGAGATAGATCCCAAAGATAAAGGTAAAGGGATTTTAGTTGAAAAGAAAAAGAAGAAGAAGCTGACTTTAGCAGACTTAAGAGCAATTGAAGTTGCTAAAAATGAAGAAGCTGCTAGAAAGTTTCAAGCTGAGTTGAATGCTGAAGTGGAGAGATCAGAGAAGCCAGTTGTTAAAAGAAAATCACAGGGCATTGCTAAAGAAAGGAATGCTATGATGAGTTATCTTAAGGGTCATGGATACAAAGGCTTACATAGACTAAAGTATCAAGAGATGAAAGACTTATATGATGCTGTCAGAGAATCTTACCAAAAACAAGTTGATAGCATTATTGGTTTAGATACTGATGAGGCAAAACAGATGATGGATTCTAGAAATAAGAGAAAAAAAGCAACAACTAAAGAACAGCCATCAAAGAAATTCAAAGAAACAATTGAATTAAAAACAGATACAGTTGATGAGCTAAGGAATTACTTAAGGGTTGTTGATTTTGATCATCCTAAGTCAAAAGACGATGCTAAAACAAAGTCTAAGATTTGTGCATTAGAAGTCATAGAATCAAAAGAAGATGGAGATTATCTTGTTTTTCACAGAGAAGATGAAAGCAATAGAGCATTTAACTTGTTGTGGGATATACTACATCTGGTAGACAGAGAAGACTTAGTTCATCTATATCAACAAGTTCTAGTTCACTTTGAGCAGATTCAACCAAATGGAGTGGGTTTAATATTTTTGGGAGATCTTACAACACTCTGGGAATCTGAAGAAACAAGTAAAGATGATCTCTGGAAAAATCAAGAAAATTGGGAAATAACAAACTGGAGATTCTTTGAATCAGCTGGAGTTCATGTATTAGAGCTAGAAGATGGAACCATGATTCACATGCTAGCAGAAAGGAGATATCCTCTTACAAGAGATCTCATGATCAGAATGCTAGAACATGGTATGGAGGTAGAACAAGATAATGATATAGCTCTAATGGTAATTGAATTGTTCATCAAATGGACAATTTTGGCAGAGGATGATGCATAAATACTGGTATGGTTTTATTATATATATCTTTTGAATAATGAAGTACTTTATTCAAAGTACTGCTATACAAACAGTACTTTATCAAAGTACTGCTTGAAGTATAAAACCAGTAAAGTCCTTAATAAAATAGCAATTTTTGTAATGTGCAAAATACTTTTTGAAGCACAAATTTACAGCAACAAATTGTTTTGAGAAACACATGGTGTTAGTACTTGTACTACACAACAAATGGTATTCAACTCACCATGTTTAACAGACAAGAAAGAGTTTGACTCATCATGAGGGTACGGCTCTGATGTGATTATCAAATCCATTTTTAGTTGACAATTTACTAAAAATTGTATGGTTTTCAACTCATCATATCTGTGATAGTGCAGAGTTGACTAGCCCACAAGATAGTGGTTTGTAGTAAAGGCTGTGGAAAATCCACTAATATGGTAATTAGTTCACCATGGTAGTGATTGTACTAAAAGAACTAGATAGTCCAAAAGCAAACGGCTCTTGGTAAAGGCTACTCAAATCCGTTGATAGCTGATGATTTGCTAAAAATCATATGGTTATCAATGTACCATGGTTCTTAAACCTAAACATTGGCTACTCCAGAGTTAATGGCTTTGGTAAAGAGACATCAAAATCCATTATTTTTCAATGATTCACCTCTCACAGGAGTTAATACACCTGGAAGTGATGAGAATAGTATGAAACTTAAAAGATTTGATGTACCTTATGTCAATATGTTGCTGAGTTGCTGAAAAGAATTAAAGTTGCTGTAAAGACAAATATTTATTGCTGATAAAGATTGTAGACAATGAGTACTTTGATTATGACAAAACAATGATGAACAGACTTGAAGAAATAATCTTTCCTTAAAGATAAAGATGCTGAAATTCAAAGATTTACAAAGGAACTTGAAGTCAAGCAAGTAGAATTCAAGTTAGGGGAGGATTGTTGGGGTAAAAAGATAAAGTACTGCTGATTGGTTAAAGTACTGCTTAAGAATAAAGTCAAAGTACTGCTCCAAGTCTGAAGAAGGTCAAAGTACTGCAAAGGTCAACATACTGTTATAGAACCGACATGCAAAGAATGTTTTGTAATTCTAGAATATTCTTAGTTATTATTAGATTAGGATTAGTTTAATTGTCGTTCAAGTATTGTAAACCGACTAGGGTTTTCCTTATGCCTATAAAAGGATCCCTAGGTTGGCATTAGAGACATACGATTTTAGAGATATATGCAAGTTCGATATTAGAGTTATTAGGGTTGTTGGTGAATCTGTGTATATAAACAGGTTCAAAGGTTTTAATATAATCAAAGTTCTTTGTTAATTCTTCTTAACTTTGTTGAAGTAGATTCCGCATACTTAATAAAGTACATCAGTGTTCCATTGTTAGTAGTTAAGGATTTATCCAAGATTACTAAACCCTTACAAGCTACATAGTTGATTTGGTCAGAGTATATCGATCCAACATTCACTAATAGTGAAACTATATTTTCATAGACTATGAGAAGCCTCCAAAATCATTAGAGTCGGAATAGGTAAAATAAGGATTTACGAACGGGTCATGCCGAATTTTCGTCAAAAAGTATAACACTTAACCTATTTTATGAAAATAGTCATATTTAAGAATAAATGGGTATTTTTAAATAAATGTGTCAAATTAGTAAGTGTATACTTTTAAAAGTTAACGAATGATGATTTATTTGTAAAACCTGACTAAAAGACGTAAACCGACAAAAAGACAAAATGATTTCTGTTAACTTAGGAGACGCAAGCACAACGTATCGTGGTGATACGATATTTTAAAATGTTCATTTGCATTCTCTCATTTCATAATGTCATACTAAGTCAAACCCACACTTAACTAGGTCGCCTATCGGAGTCGATCCTTTCGTTGCATGACTTATTCATTACCAGATTTCTATCTTACTTGAGGTGAGTCATAGCCCCTCTTTTACTTATTTTGAACTCTTTGGGGAAGATACATGCTCGTTTTACTTACAAATCTTACTCATTTATCTTAAACATTTTACTCGATTGATGAAACACTTTATTTGTTTATTGAAACATATTACATGCTACAAACATGAACACAAGTATTTTTCTGTATGCTACCCAAATTATTATTGCCTAAGACACACTTTTGCCACTGAAAGTCCCTCATATCATGAACCTTAGTCACTTGCGAGTGAACGCGAATATAGTGAATAGATCTATTGGCAGTTGACGCCCCATTTGTGTTAGCCGGATAGGTAACCAAATGCACTTTATTTGAAGAACAATAGGATGTTGGCAAACCCCTACACGAGGGCACTATTACTTACATCATCCCTATGATGTGAGTAACTTACATCATTTTTATGATGTCACACATGTTAAGGGTTGCGTTCATGAGACTTAGAGCAATAAGGTGGTACTGTAGTCATGATACAGTACTGCAACTACTAAATTTATGGGTGTATAACAATGTAGCCCACTGTTTATCAAACTTGGAACTTATGTACATTTATTTGCATACGTTCCTTAGGGATTTACTAAATCTTGACCCCGTTGGGGCAAACAAACGAACTACTTTTGTGTTGACCCGGTTAGGGCAAACAACAAACGAACTATGGGTGTATAACAACGTTACCCACTATTTACTTCATTATCTCACAAACTCGAAACTCTTTCAACCAACTGTTTTACTTATAAACTCTATGAACTCACCAACCTTTGTGTTGACACTTTTTAGCATGTATTCTCAGGTTTCCTAAGGTGATAACTTACTCTTGGAGGCACTTGGCAAACGGCATGGCATGGTCATAGATGGCTCTGATAAACAGTTGGGACTACTTCATTTATTTTATGTGCCTATTTCCGCAATACTTTTGAAATATGTAGACTCATCATTTTTAATAGTGAAATTTATTCTAAACGGTTGAGATAAAAACCGTTCTTTATACTTTGTGTTGTGATACTAATTGAGTAGCACCCCAGTGACATGTATGCTTCCGCTACCCGATTTTGGGGGTGTTACAATTTATCACCTCTTGTTATTAGTAGCAGTATTATATATCCCCAAAACCCACACCATCTGTTTGAAAACACCAAAAGTAAATTGATTTCTAATTGTGAGGTTAAAAATTGAATGAATATCCCTAAACTTATATCAAAAATTAGAATTTCAAAAGATTAACTCCGAGTAACATATGAATCAATAGCAAATCAATTATAACCCTAAACATATGAATAAAACCTAATCTTGGATTGATTTTTTTTTTTTTTTTTTTTTTTTTTTTTGACTTTTTGATGTCTCCATTAACAAAAACGGGATAATAATAATTGCGAAGATAGCGTACCTTATAACAAATTACTAATAGCCTAGGATCTGTAATTCAAGATGAAAATTAGATGAAAGAACCTTGAAAATATGAAGATAGTGTGGGATCTGTAATTTCGTAGGTCATACAGAAAATAATAAACCGGTTAGAAATCAAATCATGTACATGTGGAATTGTTGACGTGGCTTTAATGATGTGGCAGAGATGCCAGCATGGCTTAAATGACATGACAAATTTTCAAAAAAGACCTTCTTTTATTATATATATATATATATATATATATATATATATAGATTTCAAGTTTGTGTTAAATAAATAAATAAATAAATAAATTTGATGAAGGTCGCCTTTATTTGGGCACTCAATCGCTTGAAGTTCGCTGGAGAGAGAAATCTGACGTTGAAGAAAAATTGAGAGAGATTGATTGCCGTTACCGGGGCTGCCTAATGGAAGAAAAATTGAGAATGATTAATTGCCCTTACTGGGGCAGCCTAATACACAAGAAATCAGAAACACCATGTATGTGGGTATCATAGTTACATAATCCAACTTACCGAAATTAATTTTAGACACAATCTTATGATTATAAACAGATCTCATCCAAGGCATTTTTTAAAGATATACTCCGTATTTGTTTTTTTTAAATAAGATTATGCATGCTTTGTTTGATAGCACTTGCATTTTCATTATTTATTTGTGTGTAAAGTAATGAGTTAGGATTATTATGTGCTAGCTAGTTACCTACAAAATTCAAATCAAATAGCTACTTATTTTCCAACTGGATTATTAATAAGGGGATAGCTTGGCTACAATTATTGTAGCCAATTGGCTACAATACCCCATCAAAATACATAAGAAAATGAATCAGAGACCCACAGAAAGAAGTCAGGGACCCATAGAAGGACTCAGGGACCCACAATTTGTAGCACATATTGTAGGCAATTGGCTACAATGCAATTGTAGCTATATTTTTCCTATTAATAATGATAATAATAATTGGAATCAACATACAATTAGAGATCCTAAAGCGAGAAATTTTGGATTAAACGTTGGAAATTCATTTGGTCACGTTGATTCATAGTTTTTATACCTAAGAATATATTTTTTGTTGAAGAACACAAACGGTTGATTAAAAATAACCGTAAAATAAAGCTCTTTACATTTTTCATAAGATTTTAGTGTGATTTGAAGCTAGATTTGTTGAGTTGAATCACAAATTGTGTCTTGAATCAACTAAACAACATTTTTCCAAAAAAAAAAAAAAAAAAAAAAAAGTATATCAAGGTTAGAAATTGCAAGTTGCATTTCTCACTATTTATCACGTTAAGCATCAAAGCATGGATATATGTAGATGTCAAAAGATATATAGGTAACAAAAGACAAAGAAATTTAGACTGGTAATGTTAATATCAAAATTTAATTCTAGCCATCACACTTAATTGAAAAAACTGCAGACTAAATATCTATGATTAGACAATACACATAGCAATCAGCTAGGAAGGTGTTAAGGTGTTGTTGTTAGTTGTTCTCGTTGTTTTAGTTTCGTTGTTTGGAGGTGGTTTTTCTTAGGATGTTTCTCGACGTAATCGTTGAGGATGCTTAATATTCTAATTCTGTAGTTTCTTACTAGTTTTCTATTAAAAAGAAAAGGGGGAAAATTGACTTAAAAAAAGTCAGTTAAGAATTGCAAAAAACAAAGTAAGGCTAGTATTAACAACAACCAACATCATCACCGTTAACTCTGTCACGTCGACTTATCTCTCCCTAACCAACATCACCACAAACATTGTCAAATAACAAAAACAACATCACCACCCAAACATACCCTATCAAAACCAAATCTATCACACACACACAACCGCAACTCGGTCGTCTGAAAGACCGAGTTCTCCCAAAACAGCACCTAAGAAGCATCTGTAGGGGGTGACGCTAATAGAGTTAATTGGACACGTGATTGAGGTGCCACCTAGACACAAGACGCATCTTGCGGCTCTTACTACCACCGGTCTAAAATAAATTAAATGATCATTGTAGCAGTTGGATAGTCTCATACTGATCTACATCTCTTAGTTGAAATCATGAAAATTTTAAGTACTTAAGTCCAAGTTCAATAAATAGTACTACTGCTAGTCTGCTAGTTATCAAAGAAATCTGAAGTACCAGTTTCTACCACATCAACTGTAAATTGCACTAAAAGTCAATATTCCCTTCCTGAAAATCTATATCTAGGAGATCGAGCAGCATAATTTCTTTTGATTATTAATATTGGTTTATAATTAGGGTTTTTCTATCTTGTATCTTAGGAATACAGGATAAGAAGCCAAAAAGAAACATAAAAAATACTCGGAGACTCACAAAAAATACTCAAGGATTCATAAAAAAATGTATTTTTTTGTTAGTTTTTGAGTTCTTTAATTTTTATCTTCTTAGCCTGTACCTCAAAAAAAAAAAAAAAAAAAAAAAAAAAAAAAAAAAAAAACCCTCTTAGGGTGGTGGCAATCGTGCCTCCCAAAATTTCTCATACCTCCCAACCAACCAATAATATCATTTCACCTAATTCATATTTTTTTCATACCTCTCAACCATTTTTTAGTGGCAACCATACTTTTTTCATACCTCCCAACCCACCAACTTTTTTTATTTTTTTATTTTTTATTTTCATAAATAAACAATTCAGTAAAAACATAAATATATCATTAATAATTAAAAGAAAAATACATAATACTTGAAAAAAAAACATAATTAATAGAAAATTACATAATACTTTAAAAAAATAATAACTAGTCATCGAGGTATGCTAAGTTTTGAGCCTCTACGTGCTCCGTAAGATCATATTGGAGACAATAATGGATTTGTTCGTCGAGTAACTCCTCTAGTACACTATCGTCATAAACTGGCGCGACCGGCGGATCCATTATATGAACCGGTGATATTGCCACCCGATAGGCTTTTAAAATAATATTGTGAAATATGATACACGTATAAACGAGTTGTCGAATCTTTTCGACCGACATAGCCCGTAGAGGACGATTGAGAATCATCCATTTTGCCTTAAGACGACCAAAAGCTCGCTCGACATCTTTTCTTGCAGACTCTTGTAGCTTCTTGAATCTCTTTTCCTTCGTTCAATGGGATACTTATATACTTTAACAAACGTTGACCACGTAGGATAGATTCCATCGGTAAGATAATATCCGTGTTTGAAAAGCCGTCCATTTACATGAAATGAACTCTTTGGCGCCGTTCCATTTCGCGCCGTAACATACAATGGAGACTGATTCAAAACATTGACATCGTTGTTTGCACCGGGAGGACCAAAAAACGAATGTCAAATCCACAAATCGTTTGAAGCGACGGCTTCAAGCATAATAGTAGGGTATTGGTGATCACCTCGCTTATATTGGCCTTTCAACTGTCTAGGACAATTACGCCAAACAAAATGTGTAAAATCAATGCTACCAAGCATTCCAGGAATGTGATGTTTTTCTTCATGTGCCTCGAATATGCGTGCAACGTCATGGGATGTCGGCCTACGTAAGAACTATCGATCATATAATTCAATAATCGCATGGCAAAAATGATCAAGGCATTCTCCTATAAGAAAAAATATAACGAAAACTTTAAAAAATTTAATAACGATTACTTTTAAAAAATAAATATAAAGGCATGTGTTTAAATACAAATAAATAACAAAAACTTTTAAAAAAGTAATAACGATAACTTTTAAAAAATAAATATAACGACATGTTTTTAAATACAAATAAATAACAAAAACTTAAAAAAAAAATAACCTGATGTTCTTCGGTCCATGTTTAAATAGTCATCAATCTATCCGGAGGTTCACCCGTAGCGAGTTGCCGAATGGCCGACGTGCATTTTTGTAACGCCGTGAAACTTTTTTTTCCCCTCGCATCATAGCCCTCTTGAAACCATTCGAATATCGCTTCAACATAACCAACAATTCTTAAAAACAAGCTTTTATCCATACGAAACCTATCACGAAAAACATGGTCAGCAAACTTTGGTCGTTCCACAAAATAATCATTCATAAGGGTTTGTAAAGCTTTTTCACGAAAACGGATTACAGACTCCCGAGTTTCGGTAGAGCTTGTCGTGTCTTCAATTGATTCTTACACGGCTAAAAAGGTTAATAGAGTACTACCGGATAACCATAGTTCGGACGATTCCTCCGGAATAAATATCAAGTCGGACGAAGAAGAGGATGAAACCATTGTAAAAATATGTGAATTGTTTTTGTTAACTTTACTTTGTATTATTTGTTTTAAAAACAATTGAATTGGTTTAGTATATATAAGGAGATTTTTTTTTCTAGTGCCCAACGTTCAAAAAACAAGGTATCAACGGTCATTTTTTTGCAACCTTCACTTCAAATCGTGGAGGCATCAAATGCCGCTAGACCAAACCGTCGGGATATACCGCTGGGGTGGCGGCGGTGTTCACTGCCGGTTTTGGCATACCGCCAGCCCAAACCGCCATGATTGCCACTACCCTTATACTTGATAATTAATCCTTGTATACAAATCAACACGTTCAAAGTCAAAACCATACTAAAAAGACATAAAATTAAGCATTCAACGGCTTCGGTTGAACCCTCTCGCATCAGTGGCAGATTCATATTCAGGATTTGTAAATTGTGTGCGGCATGATTTTGGCTTGCTTTCATTTACCGCTAAATTTATATTACGTTGCTTATTTTAGAGTTAAAATTATCGTTTTCCGATCGGCAACGGATTGAAAATCTTGAAATACTAATATAGTAACAACTATGAAAAAAAAAAAAAAAAAAAAAAAAAAAAAAAAAAAAAAAAAAAAAAAAAAAAAAAAAAAAA
>LBNU01003309.1:23624-35828 GCA_014162995.1 Artemisia annua
AACCACGGGTATCGTTGTCCCAACGAGCGTTGAAATTGATCTAGTCACTCAAGTCGTGAGTTATGTGAGATGAATGGTTTAAAAGATGTGAATTTGTTTTAGTTATACTACGAAAGGCTTGCATAAAGTTTAAATGAAATAAAGAACGAGAAAAAAA
The DNA here is from genome assembly GCA_014162995.1 of Artemisia annua. NCBI lineage: Eukaryota > Viridiplantae > Streptophyta > Magnoliopsida > Asterales > Asteraceae > Artemisia > Artemisia annua. The sequence continues at coordinate 23,782 of LBNU01003309.1, forward strand.
AGAAATGAGTTTAACTTGAATAGAAAACATGAGACTAAGTAAAGCGAAAAAGAAATAAAAGAGATAAATATTGTGCAAATTAAAAATTAATATATTTTAAAAGATATTACACCTCCTACATAGTTTTATATAAATAATGTTTTACGTATGTAAAAAATTATATGTTTATTATTGTATTAATCGTAACGAAAATTTTGGGTTGCATATTTAGTCTTAGATTGGAGTGAAATGACTTAAAACCAGATGATTTTCCTCCTTTATTTTTTTATTATTCTTATAACAATGGCAAATAACATTTATTCATCTGGATCTTTTTGAAAGAAATTTTTTTCCTTGACATCTTCTACGGCTTTTCGATCATCTCCATCAATCATTACACTAAATGATGTTGCAACAAGATTCCTCTATCAATAAAACCCAAACAATTAGCACATCTGAATCAAACTATTATCATCGAATTAAACATACAATGCAAATGTATGCAAGTTGAAGTAGTGGTGTTCACAAATCATGTAATACCTATAGGAATTGAAAACCGAACCGAATTTGTAACCGAACCAAACCGAATTAAATATTTGATTTTTTGTTTGGATATTATTTTGGCAAACTGAAAACCGAACCGAACTAAACACTGAATTCATGTATAGAAATATATATATTTTTTATATATTTATATTAAAAAAAACTGTCAAAACTCTTTTCTAATATAAATATAACATTTTTTAAGCTTGAATTTTTTTGTGCTAAAAATCTATATGATTAAACAATATATATATATATATATATATATATATATATATATATATATATATATATATATATATATATATATATATATATATATATATATATATATATATAGGGGGTCATTCATGTGAGAAATCAAATTTATGTGAGAACGCGAGAAGGGATCCTAGCCATCCATCTAATCCCTCCTTTTTTAGATCTAATGGCTAAGATGAAACTTCAATTTACACTAAGTAAGGATAATTTGGTAATATCCTATTCTTCTACCTACTATAAAAATAAAAAAACACACATAAAATTGAATGTGAAAACAGACATAATCCTCTCCAGGAATAAATATCTTCGCCACCACCGATCTCCCACCTCCGATCTTCAATCATCTCCTCCTGACTACCACCGCAAATCACCGCCATTCAACCACCTCACTTCACGCCGCTCCGATCATAATAACTGACTACCACCGCAGGTCACCATCATTCAACCACCGCACCTCACCGTCATTGAAACATTGCATATAACTATCACTGAACAACCGTAGTTCACCGTCATTCAACCATCGCATATCACCGTCGTTATGTCACCTCAATCGAACACAGCAATCAGATAAATATGAATGAAGAAAATGTGGATTTGGATGAAATTGAAACAGAGATAGCTGAAATTAGCGAAGAAGATGCTTTGTTTAAATCAGACTACACAGAGATTCAAAGTAATTTTTATATTTTATGATTATTGATTTAATTTTTCTAAAATTAGTTTAGAATTGTAAATTTTGATGCATTTGTGAAAGAATAGGTTAGGAATTAAGTTTTTGATGTTCAGAGATGATTTAGATTGCATAATTGAGAGATTATTTGATATTACTAATTTATTCACATGTGAAGAATATCGAGATTAGCGATATTTTGATCATTTAAGTATATTAAAAGTATCTTCACATGTGAAGAATATCGAGATTAGCGATATTTTGATCATTTAAGTATATTAAAAGTATCTTCACATGTGAAGAATATCGAGATTAGCGATATTTTGATCATTTAAGTATATTAAAAGTATCTTCACATGTGAAGAATATCGAGATTAGCGATATTTTGATCATTTAAGTATATTAAAAGTATCTTCACATGTGAAGAATATCGAGATTAGCGATATTTTGATCATTTAAGTATATTAAAAGTATCTTCACATGTGAAGAATATCGAGATTAGCGATATTTTGATCATTTAAGTATATTAAAAGTATCTTCACATGTGAAGAATATCGAGATTAGCGATATTTTGATCATTTAAGTATATTAAAAGTATCTTCACATGTGAAGAATATCGAGATTAGCGATATTTTGATCATTTAAGTATATTAAAAGTATCTTCACATGTGAAGAATATCGAGATTAGCGATATTTTGATCATTTAAGTATATTAAAAGTATCTTCACATGTGAAGAATATCGAGATTAGCGATATTTTGATCATTTAAGTATATTAAAAGTATCTTCACATGTGAAGAATATCGAGATTAGCGATATTTTGATCATTTAAGTATATTAAAAGTATCTTCACATGTGAAGAATATCGAGATTAGCGATATTTTGATCATTTAAGTATATTAAAAGTATCTTCACATGTGAAGAATATCGAGATTAGCGATATTTTGATCATTTAAGTATATTAAAAGTATCTTCACATGTGAAGAATATCGAGATTAGCGATATTTTGATCATTTAAGTATATTAAAAGTATCTTCACATGTGAAGAATATCGAGATTAGCGATATTTTGATCATTTAAGTATATTAAAAGTATCTTCACATGTGAAGAATATCGAGATTAGCGATATTTTGATCATTTAAGTATATTAAAAGTATCTTCACATGTGAAGAATATCGAGATTAGCGAATATTTTGATCATTTACATGTATAGAGGAGACAACAAATAATTTTTACTTTTGACTAATTTGTTCAAAGTAGTATTTTTCCCATTTCTCAACTTGTTTGATCGAATTCGCTTTTTGATGGAGTATAGAGTTAAGAGTTTGAGAGTCGTATGGAGGCTGCATGATGCAGGGGCTAACATTTGCAGGGCCTTTGACAGTAGACTGATCCATCAACTGCTTAACAAGCCCTCCTGATTTGCAAGCCATGGTCTCTGAACAAAGTTCAGTTGCGTTCTCAGGTACAGTAGGCTTGTATTTCATGAGCTTCGAATAAGCGGTTAAAAGATGAAACATGTAGTCATATACATTATCCATCTTTATATCTTCTTGAATAAACCTACTTGCTGCTTTTCCGATTTGTTGCACCTGTCACGGAAATACAAACGTAAGTTGTTTGCATGAGTCTATCTAAGAACCTATTAGTTTTTGTCCATTTGACTTTTCTATTTCTTGGGTTCTAATCAAAATGTACGAATAGGTGTCATTTAGAAGTGGAAAATGGGTTGGGTAAGACATGCTAGATAATGGGTCAAAACAAGTATCCAAAGCACTTTGTCCCTCTTTTTTACTTGTGATTACAAACATATATTTTCTCAGTAATTATTTATTTTTTTCAATAATATGATTTAGGATGCTATATCCTATATGCTTTAGAGTTGCAATGCACGAACTTTAGACCCGTTTTCGTTTTAGCTAAATTCTAAATTCATCCATTTGACTCGTTAGATATATAGTGTAATCTGAATTGACCCAAATTAAAAACGTTGAAACTGCCCCTTCTAATCTCGTTTACTTGATTGAGGATAAACATGTTTTTTTAGCATTGCTAATTAAAAAGTAATGCACAATAGCATTTATCTAAAAGTGTAATACCTTTTCTTCGTGGTTGTTGCCCCATTCAACAGCAAATTTGATGGATTTGCATTTGTCATCCATCTTTATGGGCCAGTAATGGTGCAAGGGCATCATACCTCTAGTGAAGAAATCATAGTAATGAGGTGTCACCATTAAGGTCATCGAGTCACAAGCAAGAATGTATTTTTCGCTCACAGACCATGAAGATCCCTCGATATAGATCTTGAATCTGCAAGAAAACATGTGAAAAGTAGTTCTAGAAAAAAGACAATGAAAAAAGATTATTCTTGCCTGTGTGTGCATTGGTCCCCCACATGTGAATGCTTAAACCCCTCCTGTATTTCTTGTCCCCAGTCCTGGATTGTAGTTGACAAACATATCTTGTAAAACATGTAAAATAGAATTTTAAAAAATAGAGGTGGCAAGACGGGCGGGTCATTTTCTAGTAATGTTTAACCCATGCAACCTGTTTGGAATGAAACAACCCCCAGTTGACTCATCATAACGTTAGGTGCATAGTCAGAAACTGCAACCTCTAACAGAAAGTTAGGTGCATAGTCAGAATACAAACCTGCACATAAAGACGGGCATTCCAATCTTGTGTTTCGGAAGCATTGCATTTAAGGAGATCCTATATGTGTCCGGCTACCCATGGATTGCCCTTCCAGTAAGCATTGCATTTAACAGAAAGTTAGCTTGGCTTTCTCTCATAAAATGAAACGGTATTTATAGTGATGCATTTAAGATTGTGTGTGACATGTAGATGTGACAAAACGGGCGCGTCGGGCGGGCTCAGGACATGGGTCTAAACGGGATTGGGCTTAAACGTGCTCGGGCTTAAATGGGCACGGGTCAAACGTGGATGCAATTGTAAATGCAATTTACTAATTTATACTGACATGTACCTTTTCTTTTCTTTTTATCAGATTGAACGGTGATTGATGTTATTTTTTTTTTCTTTTTTCTATTCATTGCTTTGCAAGTACTACTGGCACTTGAGAGGATTGATCAAGACGAGGGGCTAACATTTGAGGTAATTGGTCATTTCCTTCAAAATAATTGTGTCCAAGTTGCCCATTATCATTGATAGAGGGAGGGAAAATGAGTGGGATGGGTGGGTTCGGTAACCAGTAAAACATGCTCGGATCAATAGTCAAAACGGGTAAATTTAAGTACCTGGGTTGGGTTAGGTTGACCAACAAACACTTCAGTGTGTTCTCTTTATCTAGTTTATAGTTTGATATATTGAATGTCATTAACAAAACCTATTTATTAGAATGATCTAATTTATTATAATAAAACAACATATGACGTTTAATACACTCTGACTACACTTTGGGTGTCGTTTGATCTGTTTTCATTTTAGCTAAAGCTTTCTGAGTTTGACCATCTTGATCCAACGGTTACAACAATCGGGGACACGAACACGGGTGTCTCTAACAATGTANCTATATGTGTCCGGCTACCCATGGATTGCCCTTCCAGTAAGCATTGCATTTAACAGAAAGTTAGCTTGGCTTTCTCTCATAAAATGAAACGGTATTTATAGTGATGCATTTAAGATTGTGTGTGACATGTAGATGTGACAAAACGGGCGCGTCGGGCGGGCTCAGGACATGGGTCTAAACGGGATTGGGCTTAAACGTGCTCGGGCTTAAATGGGCACGGGTCAAACGTGGATGCAATTGTAAATGCAATTTACTAATTTATACTGACATGTACCTTTTCTTTTCTTTTTATCAGATTGAACGGTGATTGATGTTATTTTTTTTTTCTTTTTTCTATTCATTGCTTTGCAAGTACTACTGGCACTTGAGAGGATTGATCAAGACGAGGGGCTAACATTTGAGGTAATTGGTCATTTCCTTCAAAATAATTGTGTCCAAGTTGCCCATTATCATTGATAGAGGGAGGGAAAATGAGTGGGATGGGTGGGTTCGGTAACCAGTAAAACATGCTCGGATCAATAGTCAAAACGGGTAAATTTAAGTACCTGGGTTGGGTTAGGTTGACCAACAAACACTTCAGTGTGTTCTCTTTATCTAGTTTATAGTTTGATATATTGAATGTCATTAACAAAACCTATTTATTAGAATGATCTAATTTATTATAATAAAACAACATATGACGTTTAATACACTCTGACTACACTTTGGGTGTCGTTTGATCTGTTTTCATTTTAGCTAAAGCTTTCTGAGTTTGACCATCTTGATCCAACGGTTACAACAATCGGGGACACGAACACGGGTGTCTCTAACAATGTACAGCCAGTAAAAAAACTGAAGTTGGTTATCAAACAAAGGCCAAAACAACACCATGTTTGTAATACTTGTAATCAGAACTCGTGTGATAAAGATCCAATTCCAGAGAAGCAGAAAACCATAGTGATAGATTCGAACAACCCCCGTGTGAGTCCATTTACAGATGGCAATAACTCATTGGTTTCCCCTTTAACAAACACAAACCGTGGAAGAATTTTCCTCCTGAAAACTAATTGCTCACCACTTATCAATGATAGTGAGCTGTGATGTTTTACATATTTCTCATCCCCTCGGTATTGTTAGTAAATCATAGAGGTAATGTCGATGATATGTTTGACTCCCTCTTGATGTTGACAAAATAAAGAAAACTTGTCAACAGGTGTCAAGGCTATCAATATATTCTTTGGCAATTGGCAGTTACTATCTCTCATTCCCCTTGCATTGAAACCTAGCAAAAACATGCCGTCTTTCTTAGGACATATAAATTGAAATATCTGCTTTTAGTTTTGAACGTAGGGAGTTTGTTAAGAATCTTGATGCTTGCTTGGTATGGCTTGTAATGATGGGCTCATAAGCTTATCAAATTTATAATCAGCTTATAAGGCCATCAAATAAGTTAAGTTAAACACCGACTAACCATATGGATGAGACTATATGACCACGGCCATTATTTTTTGGAAATGGAAATTTTTGTGCTCCATGTGTATACGTGTGTTGTATGTGGGATGTATATATGTCAAAGGGTTTTTGTGTAAAAGGTTGATTTCTTACGCAATTAGATGTTAAAAACTGGTTGATTTAATTTTTTGTAGAATAGTGTGCTGTAGAGCTTTTACTCCATCATTCTTGTTAAGTGTGAGAAACAGGTGTTATATTTGGGCTGTATTTAGTTGGTGTGAAATGGGCTTTTTTGTGTTAGAGCTAGATGCTATTGTGCGTTTCTGTGCAAACAGTTATAGTTTTCAGTCTGATTTTAGAAACTACTAAGCTTGTGAAAAATGTGGAAAGAACACCCTAGTTCTTAGAAAATAGGTAAACGAATACTCTATTTTTGAACAGTACAAAACAATAAAGATAGGTATATATGTAGCTGATTGAGTCTTCTGTTTGCAATTTGTGCTGCTAAAAGATTTTTTCAGTCATGTACTATTGCAAGTATATTAGTTAACGAGTTAGCATGTTCTGACGATGGTGTAAAAAAAGAGAAATCTTACGTTATTTTAAATAACTTAAACTGTCAACTCTAAGATTTGTACATGAATGTTTTGTGCTTTTGTGCAAATTTTTATGATTTGAGGTTTCTTTGGTGTTGAGATTTTTATGGGCATTGAATTTCATTTCTGTAGGTGGCTCGTGTGTTTGCCTTCTCTGCTGGACTAGTTTATGGAAATCTGAAGCTCAAATACCTTAAGGTATTGCATGCATTCGTGCCTATTAATTCAATGATTGAAACTGTATTTATGTGTGGTTTATATCGTAGTTCTTCTGTGTATTTGTACCTGGATGGGTTTGGCTTTCTGATATTTGTGTTTATGTTATAAGGAAAATGCTGCATTTTCTATATTTTTTGTTTCATAGAGTTGAATAAAGTTGCATGTCAAATACTCAACTATTATATTCTTGTTGGCCAAATATTTATGCAATTGGTTCTTGCTTGCTGTTTTTGCAATCGAAACAAAGGAGACATGAGCTTGACAATGACATTAGGTTCTTCCCATTTGTAGGAGTGTTGTACTAACCTTGTATAAATGGTGCCTCATTGCATGTTTTCTGCAGCAGTGACACAAAGTGGTACATTTGATGGATTTTCTTTTCCAGTCTAATTATTTTGGGACTTGGTAATGTGGGTTGAGCTTATAAGAAATAGCGAGGGTTTGGACTGGCTTTACTCTAGCAGCTTAAGATAGACTTTAGGTACTTTGTTTCAGGGAATCTTTTAGACTTTTTCATTGTCCAAACGATGGGTTTTTTGTACCTGGAGGTTTTCAAAGCTTGTAGTAGTAGAGCTAGGCCGCTAGCTGTGTACTCTTAGCATCAGTGGCATAGTAAAATTTTTAGGGGATGAACATCTGCCTACAACTGTGTGGATGTCAATATAATATGTGCCATTGGACATTGATTATTTGAACTTGGATCTTGCTTGTAGTTCATTTTGTTATCGTTTTTGCAATAGAGGTCCGAGAATTTGACAGAGACTAAGTAGTAGGATGGTACATAGTCACGCAATAATTATGAGAACTTGTTCATAACTTTTAAATTGTCACATTCACAGACAGTGATAGACATGGCCATTAATGATACTATAGATATAACTCGGAAATTTGATAATCTTTGGAACCTAGTTTCTATAACGAGTCTATGATGAGCATTGATACTTGAATGTCTACTTAGGTGTGAGCTTTTCAGAATTGTTGTTGATACTAGATTTAGCCATCTAGGCGCTCTTTTCATAAGCTTAGTAGATTTCATTATTGATCTCTGAAATCATACATGAAACATCTTTATAATGTAACGAAACTTTGCATTACAACATACATTTCAAAATTTGGATGGCTGATGTGAAATCGGCTAACCATCCTTTAGCAGCTGGATGATCATAGTTGCAATGAAATGAAAGTGACTCGATTCAATTTACCATTACAGGATATTATAGTCATTCTATTTAGTAGTCACTCATTTTCTGCTTAAATAGTTGTAACATCTAAAAATTTGTACCCCTGTAGCAAAGGTGTTCAGATTTCTATGTTAGTTTGAGATATATAAATGAATCGAGTATTTAGTTACATGCAGATATTTGTACGGCTGCTGCTGCTGAAAATTTTTCTTACTGTCCATTTCACTTAAATTATTCACTGCTGCAACGGAATAAAAAGTTTACTGCTAAACATTTTTAACTTTTTATAGGGGAGCGGGTGGTGGTAGTGACCCATGGCGGTGTCATCAGAGCACTTCATGAGCGGGCTTCTACAGGAAAACGACACGTGTAGGAAGGATACTGAATGTTTCAGTCAACGTATTGCATTTAACAGATACCGACAAATGGGTAATCAAGTCATGGGGAGATGTAAGTCATCTTAATGGTGTCGGATACTTAGATTCAGGATTTGGCTGTGACAGAACTTCGGGTTAGTTTCTTCTCATACATGTCAATTTCTTGCATTGTCAATCACCAACAACTTAAATTGTAAGCCTTGATGGGCTTTATATTCTCTGTATTATTGCACCAATTTAATGTTTGAATTGATTTGTATCTAATCCCATTTGTTGGACAATAGCGATTTGGTTGACATAAATCATGTATGAATAGTTATATAGTTGGTCCACATTGGTGTTTGCGCATTGGTTGGCAGAAGGAAATATCTTGTGTGATCTTGATGATTTGATTTGTAACTTCAAAGTTTTTGAATTTTTTTTTCGCCACATGTGAAAAAAAAATTTCACATGTGAAAAAAAATTTCTAATTTTTTTTCCGAAAACTATTTTTTCAAAAAAAAAATTTGATTTTTTTTTTCAAAATTTTTTTTCATCACATGTGAAAATATTTTCACATGTGAAAATTTTCAAATTTCATTTGTGAAAAAATTTCACAAATTTTCTCATTTCAAAATTTTCAATTTTCACATGCGAAAATTTACAATTTTCAAAAAAAAAAAATCAAAAATATTTTAAAAAATTTTTGAATTTTTTTTTCGTCACATGTGAAAAAAAAATTATGATTTTTTTTTCCCGAAAACTATTTTTTCGAAAAAAAATTTTTGATTTTTTTTTCAAATTTTTTTTTTCGTCACATGTGAAAATTTTCACATGTGAAAATTTTCAATTTTCATATGTGAAATAAAATTTTACAAATTTTCTCATGTGAAAATTTTTAATTTTCCAATTTTCACTTGTGAAAATTTTCAATTTTCACATGTGAAAATTTTCAATTTAAAGTTTTTCTCATGTGAAAATATTTTCAATTTTCACATGTGAAAATTTAAAATTTTCGAAAAAAAAAAATTCTGAATTTTTCTTTTGAATTTAAAATTTTCGAAATTTTAAAATTTCACATGTGAAAATATTTTCGCAAATTTTTCAATTTTCACATGTGAAAATTTACAATTTTCAAAAAAAAATCAAAAAAATTTTAAATAATTTTTGAATTTTTTTTTTCTTCACATGTGAAAAAAATTTCACATGTGAAAAAAAATTTCTAAATTTCTTTTTCAGAAAACTATTTTTTCGAAAAAAAAATTTTGATTTTTTTTTCAATTTTTTTTTTCGTTACATGTGAAAATTTTCAATTTTCATATGTGAAATAAAATTTCACAAATTTTCTCATGTGAAAATTTTTAATTTTCCAATTTTCACATGAAAATTTTCACATGTGAAAATTTTCAATTTAAAATTTTTCTCATATGAAAATATTTTCAATTTTCACATGTGAAAATTTAAAATTTTCGAAAAAAAAAAAAAAATTCTGAATTTTTTTTTTTGAATTTAAAATTTTCGAAATTTTTGTTTCTTCACATGTGAAAAAAAACATTCGTCACATGTGAAAAATTTTCGATTTTTTTTTAAATTTTTNTTTGAAAAATTTTTGAATTTTTTTTTTTCGTCACATGTGAAAAAAAAAATTCAGATGTGAAAAAAAAAAATTGAAATTTTTTTTCCGAAAACTATTTTTTCGAAAATTTTTTTTCGATTTTTTTTTTGAAATTATTTTTCGTCACATGTGAAAAAAATTTCACATGTGAAAATTTGCAATTTTCATATGTGAAAAAAAATTCACAAATTTTCTCATGTGAAAATTTTCAATTTTCACATGTGAAAAATTAAAATTTTCAAAAAAAAAAATTCCGATTTTTTTTTTCGAATTTAAATTTTCGAATTTTTTTTTCTTCACATGTGAAAAAAAAAATTTCGTCACATGTGAAAATTTTTCGAATTTTCTTTTTTAAAATTTTTCTATTTTTTTTTTAAATTTGTTTGGAAAATTTCATAAAAATAGTTAACTAATATTAACCATTAGATCAAAACTAAAGAAGGATAAAATGAATGAACTCTCTACACTAGTAAATACACTTACATTTATACACGAGCACATACTTTTTTCTTCTTGTGTGAATAAACTTTCTTTACTAGTAAATATACGTACACATATACGTGAGCAAATACTTTTTCTTCGCGTGTGAATAAACTTTCTTCACTGGTAAATACACTTACATTTATACACGAGCACATACTTTTTCTTCGTGTATGAATAAATTTTATTCACTAGTAAATACACGTACATTTATACATGAACATCTACTTTTTGTTCGCGTGTGAAAAAAGTTTCTTCACTAGCAAATACATGTAGATTTTTATATTGTTTTTCTTCGCGTGTGAATAAAATTTCTTCACTATTAAATACACGTTTATTTTATAAACTTATTTCTTCGCGCGTGAATAAACTTTTTTCACTAGTGAATACACGTACATATATACATGACTATATATGATTTTCTTCTCGGGTGAATAAATACAAGTGCACGTACATTTATACATGACAATAAACTTTTTCTTCACATGTGAATGAACACTAGTAAATGCACCTACATTTATACATGAGCATATCTTTTTTCTTCGCGTGAGCATAAACACTAGTAAATACACGTACATTTACACATTAGCATATACTTTTTTCTTCGCGTGTGAATAAACTTTCTTCACTAGTAAATACACGTACATTTATACATAAGCATATAATTTTTTATTTGCGTATGAATAAGCTTTATTCACTAGTAAATACACGTACAAACTTTCTTAACTAGTAAATACACGCACATTTTACATGGGCAGATATTTTTATTCGCGTGTGAATAAACTTTCTTCACTAATAATACAGGTATATTTATACATGACAATATACTTTTTTCTTTGCGCGTGAATAAACTTTTATTTACTAGCATGTGAATAAACACTAGTGATGACGTATGGTATGGATCCGGGTCACGAATCCATCCAGTACGCAAGCCCACTACGAGTGGGCCATTATTATAATATTCATAGCCCACGAGACCCACGGATACGAACTGTAACCTGCAACAAGTGGGATGCTTAGGCCCACGAAGGCCCAAGCCCAAACACGGTTACCCAAACCGTGTGGTTATGCGATATCTCCTATTTTGGCAATAGATATCGGATAACCCAAAGAGTGAGGAACACGAAACCATCTAGGGTTTCGTGTGTATAAATAGAGGTCCTCCAGGTCCTCTACAGGTACGATACC
>LBNU01003312.1:22192-46791 GCA_014162995.1 Artemisia annua
AGTGAGTGTTATTTTCAGTTTTCATTTATAAGATATACTTCTATAACATTTGAGAGATGAGAGAATCCAAACACTATTTGTGAGCTGCTAGTGTATTCCGTGCTTGTTATGATTAGGGTCTAATAACTATTTGTTGTAATTACTTTTATATTTGTGTTAAATGACCCCTAACTCATATTTTGATTGGAATAAAAGCTCATTTGCTTGAGGACAAGCAAATCTCAAGTGTAAGGGCATTTGATGAGACGAAAAGTGTTACGCTTTTAGGGGGTCATTTAAGCCCTAATTCATATAAATGTGATCAAATATTGCCCTAAATCGTTCCTTTTGTCATTTTAGGTACTTTTGAGAAGAATTCTGGAAAACATGCATATTTGGACGTTTTTGGAGCATTAAAGTGAAGAAAATGACAAAGTCTCAAAAGAAGCTGGAATTACTACCTGACGGCGTCAGAGTCACAAGGTGACGCCGTCAGCAAGCATTGACAAGAGTGAAAACCAATTTTCAAATGGCGGGCAAGAAAGAATTTGGAGATTTACACCTGACGCCGTCAGGTGTTATTGATGGTAGGCCGTCAGGTTATATTTTAAAGAGTGACGGCCCAGAAGAAATTAAAGGCTGACGGCGTCAGAAATGGATCTAGGCCATCCGAGAAACCTTATGGCGGCGGGCTGACGGCGTCAGACCCTATAACCTGACGCCGTCAGAGTGTAAAAGTCTATATATAGTTTTCTATTTTTCATTCATTAGTGTGGAACTTTGTGGAGAACTTTTGGCACCAAACCCTAGACGAATTTTCTGTACTTTTTAGGGTTTCCAACCCTTGGAACCCTCATGCTTAATTAAAGATAAGTCTTCACTTCAATTCAATCAATATGTCTATGTGTTGGTTGATTATCTCTTTTGCTTGTCTTTTAATTAACATGTGTAGCTAAATTCTCTTGTGTTTGCTTAGATCTAATGAAACCTAACTATTAATTATTGGTTAATTGATGTGTTGTTGTTTGTTGGGATGATTGTTCCATCAATGTTAGGCTCAAGAAAACTGGCCAACCTCCTTTATGGTAACGTGCTTGAACGTCTTGGGAAACATGTAGCCAAGGCATACTAGGCTATTAAGGTAGTATTTAACGCATGAGCCACTGTTTACAATCCCTATGGTTGTGCCGTGCATGGCATAGGAGGAGATAAGAGCTCATAGAATTGGAGAGATATGTATGCCACTCCATGAGTTATTAGGAATACACCCTTCATCCACACAAGTAACATACATATCAATTAACCGGTAAAAGATAGTTAGGGAGTAATGAAGTCTAAGTAAACACAACTTTTCTCCATATAGTTTTCACAACCAAATAGTTTAGTTATTTTATTTATTTGGAATTGTAGTTATCTTGGGTTAGTTGACTAGTAACTAATTCCGCCCACTCCTTCAAAACCGAGATTTTACTTGCTTTTCATAAAAATATAAAAATACAAAAAAGAATCTTCCTTCACCCTTAGACCTAATAGAGTAGTTTTTCTATCCTAACGAACACTATACCCTGTGAGAGAACGATCAATCCCCCGTACTTACCACTATCCTATACTACATTGGTCAGGTACACTGCCTGGTGGGGTTGTAAGCCTCTTAAGATCCCTTGAGAGGTAAAACCTGTTGTAAGGTCACAAAACCACGCATCAGATACGCCGTTCCTGTCTGAACACAGCCTAGAAGTCTACCAACAATGGTCAGGCCAGTTTCATAATGTGTGTATCGAAGGAGATGCTGGTACCTTCTTCATGGGCCCCTACACGGAATCATTAATTCTGTTAAATGAACAAAATGGTTCTGTATACTAGTATCGTATGTAGTTTGTTTGTAACACTCCTCTATATATTAGTAACCGCTATAATATATAAGTAGTGGTCACTATATTGTTAGGGTGTATCCTCATTTTTCCGATGGTACTATATTTTAGTTGATCCCATTATGAGTTTATGCAATTTGTCGCAACGTTTGCATGATAAAACATAATCAATTTCACTTGCACATTACAGCATTATTAACTTCAATTGCCCATTATTAACTTCAATTGCACATTACATTGTACACAGGTTCAACTTCCAATCGTGCTTAAAAAGACAAATGTTTTCCATACAATAGGACTAGATCACAAAAGCTATACGATTTCGTTTAAGAATTCTGAACGTGTTCCCAAGCAAAGGGGTATTTTTGGAGATTGTGGGATATGGGCATGTATTTTTTTATACCGCTTGTCTCACGGCATATCGTTGGATGTGGAAGACGCAATTCAGGTTGCCCTGTCGTATCGGGAACAGATGGCTAGTTTTTATTTTAAACACAAAGTTGCTACCTTGTAACTTTGTGGACATGTTTCATAAAGTGACACCTAATATGGACGACCGATGTTTACAAGAAGTAAGTTTTCTTACCAACACATTTACACATGATTTATAATAATTTTTTTTATTAATAAGCTTAACCTACTACATTAGATTACCAGACCAAAGTTTCTAGTAACTATAAAGTAATGAAAAATAGGTCTAGCTTCACATGGAATATATTGCCCCATCATATTCTTTAACACTTCAACATGAAATACACTCCAAACACCAACCAACTGAGTAATAAAAGATTCTTGAACGTTGTAGCTCTTTTTCATTGTTTGTTGCAACCTCTTGAACTTGATTGATATTCCTTAACAGCCCAGGGATAATCTGCACAGATCTGGGACACATGGGTGGATCATAAAACCCATTAAACCCGCAACTGTCTTGTTCCTGTATAATGTAAACATACTTAGATGATTAGAAACATAAATACAAATAAACACTTGTAGATCGTTATTACTTACTGGTTTTGAACAACAGTGAAACCTCCGTCCAGGGTTAGTAGCTGTCCACGATGTCCGCAAAACTGTTGGCAAACCACACTTACAGATTCTTGGTATGTACATTGCTAAGTTTTGAAACTGTAGACCACTGTAGTTTTGGGAGCAAATAAGGTTTAGAAAATTAAAGATTGTTGGGGTTGGGTGGTGTAGGGTGTACTTATTTATAGAATTAATAAAAGAGAAAGGTACAACATATTAAAGAGCATGTGACACACCAATTTTCTTTTCCTTAATTTACCTCAACCCTTAGTGCAACGTGTTCTAACATTGAAAACTCACTTAATGTGGATTGAACCATTAGCATGTATATTGATTTTTAATTATATATATATNTATATATATATATATATATATATATATTGTTCTTGTTTTTTTTGAACAATGTTTATTTCAGGTTGGTTTAAACGTCGTGCCGTCTTGGATGTGGATCCGAAAATTGTAATTTTTGGTTTTCTTTAAACAAAAGTGCCGAATATGATGTTCATTTGAAACCAATTTAGTACTGTACTGGATATCCATTTGAGTGCAACTCTTTAATCAAACTTTATCACCATGGTACGTACCCAAATATTAGCTCTCTTTAATAAATTTTCCAATCATGTTATCAGACAACATTGTAAGTAAGACAAACACAACACTAGTCAAAACATAAAAAGATATCATATCTTAGGTTATTCCATTAGAACCATTTGCTTTGTTACAAAGAAGGGTTCATGAAAGACAGCTTACTTAATAAAGGCATCACACAACCATAACATTCTGCCAATACACAAATACGCAGCCTTAAAAGAAAGCTAGGGTTTCCTAACTTCTTGTGCAACCTCAACACAGTTTACATGTCGCTCTTTCTTAGTGTGAAGCAAGCAATCCAGTCCGGATTTTGCAATCCCATTTGATGGACCAAAAGACATAGCTTCCCTTATGCTCTATTCACACTTTTCAATCTTGGCTCTTAGTTGGTTGCACTCATCACCAATATGCATAAGAAAACCCTCTTCTTCAGAAATTTCGCTTTTGAATAAAAACTTTAAAGCTTCGCCTAGATCTTCTGATCCACATGCTTCTTTGAGCTTGATGTTAGGGATGTAGTATATAAGATCTGTTTGACCAGGAAATAGTCAAAGAAAGTCAACCGGGAGTATTGGATATCCCCGGGTCGTGTCCGTGTGAGGTGTGAAATGCGAAGTCGAAACCGTTTTGTGATCGGGTGATTTGAATGAGATTTAAAGAGAGATATGAATTTCTAAACTAAATCAAGCAAATAATAACTCAAATAAACGAATAACAAAAGCACGTAATGCACAATTACACTAAAACGTAACAAAAATAATAAAACGGGCCGTTACCGGGCTCGGTAACGGCTTAAAAAGTGAAATTTGAAATCTAAAATACCTACGGGTATGAAAATAATTTTCCTACTTTTCTAATGATAAAAGAAATTTTTTGGAAAAAGAATAATATATATATTTTTTGACTTTTTATTTAATTATTATTGATTAAAAACTATTTTTACTAATTAAAAGGTAATAAAATTACAAATAAAGATGAAAACAAATGAGAAAAATACAAAGCTAATTTTGAAAAATCTAAAATAACCTAAAACTATTTTTAAAACTGAAAATATATTTTTTTTGGCTTTTTGTTTAATTTTTATGAATTAAAAATAATTTAAAATTACTTAAAAACTAATATTAAATTGGAAAAGTCATAAATAAGCTTAGAAAAATCTGAAAAATTTAGGGAAATCTAAAATGATATAAAAAGCCTAAGAAAAATAAAATTACCTAATTTGAAAACTTAATAAGCACTTTTGGGCAAATAAGCAGTTTGGTAATAAGCACAAAATAAGCAATTAAGCACTATTAAGCACCAAACTTTCTCAGAACCTTAAACACACTTAATGAAGCAAAATGGAACAAGAAAAACACAGAAAAGCACACTAGATAAGCTAATAAGTACTATGGGAGTTTATAGAAATGGCAGCCTAAGGTCCTACTTTCTAGCTTAATACTAAGCACCTAATAAGCCAATTAGTGGAAACTAATGGGGGCAAATGAAAGATCACCTAGTAGACTACCTAAAAAACCTAAAAGCCCTAATTCTAGTGGCCAATTGCTACCCTAATTTGATGCAAGTTCAGCTGTGAAAACTGGTTTACAAGAAGCTTGCAGCAGATTTGACTTTTCTTTTGCAATCTAAGTTTGACTATAATAAACTTCTACTGCACTAATCTAATTATGAATGATATGATAAGCTTGTTTAAGACCTAATTAACCCAAGTTACACTAATTAGCACCTAATTTCTAATGTAATAGCAACAATGACAGCTAACTCAACATAGAATCAAGGTATAATGCTAATTTTGACTTTTAGTGTTATTAGTGCAGATTTTATAACTAAAGTGACTCCACTATGACCTAAGTGTGCTATTAGTGCAGCAAGAACAGAAGCAAAGCAACCAGATTACTCAGAACCTACATAAACCAAACACCCCTTAACTAGCTCACTTATACTACAAGTATATTATTTTAGCTTACAACCTAGAGATTTTATGCTCTAAACAGGTTCACTAAACAAGACTAAAGCTGACTGAGCCAAGTAAAGTAATTAAAAACACCAATTACCTAGAAATGCAGATTTGACTAATTAGGAGCAGTAAAGATAAACACTTAAGCTAAAGCATGCAGTGACTAAACATAAACATTAAATGAGTTCTAATTAAGCATTACAAACAGAAAATAAGCTAAAAGCTACAACTACACTAGCTAAAGAAGTATGCAGGAAAGCAAAATAGGAGCTTACTTGACAATTGGGCAATAGGGGACTTATGCTTCTGGAATAAGAGATAAGTCTCACACAAGCTATGGAAAAGCTTTGTGAACTTATCAGAAGGGTGATGAGCTTGTACAAGCTTATGTTCCCTTAGAAATTTATTTTTTTTATTATTTTTTTATTTTTTATTATTATTTTTTTTAGGATTAGAACTAGAAAATAACTTTTAAATTTTAAGTAAAAAGCTTAACATAATCTCACACAAGCTATGAGAACTTGCATGAGCTTATGAGAACATAAAGGAGAGCTTAAAACCACTTTGAAATAAAAGGAATGTAATTTTGACAAAGAAAGTAAAGAGAACACTTAAATTTCATTAACAAAAGAAGAATTACACTACTGAAAGTTAAGAAAATTACAATAGCAGAATTTAAATGACTGAATTTAAACAAGAAAATAAGTAAAAATGGTCACAATTTTTTAAAAATGCATAAAAATTGGACAAGTTACAACTGTGACTTAAGTCTCCAATTTATACTAAGGTGCTAGGTTTTTCTCTTGACTTTGTCTTCATCCTTGTCCTGTTCTTAATGTGTTTTCTGTATGAGTGAGATGAGCTTTGGATCCCATTTGTGTTTCTTTGGCCTTCATCTCAGCCATGGATTTTGACTTGGTCCCAAAGCTCAGCTTCTTGGCCGTAGGATGAATTTATGGCACATGGATTGCTGAGGTGGAAGGAGTCTTGTGAAGGAGTGTTGTCTTGGAGCAAGGGGGACCAAGGGTGAGTTGGAGTTGTTTGTCTGGTTCAGTGAGAGTGACAGGGGAATTGGCGGGTAAAAGAGCAGGGGTGGGTTTGACTGTGTATTAGTCAGAAGCAAAGAAAATGGGTATACTAGGGTTTATTGTTTGTGAATCACTGGGTTGTGTTGTGTTTGGGTTTGGATTGGGTGTGTTAGGGTGGGCTGGTAGGGTGTAAAGGGAGATGGGCTTAAGAGTTGGGTTAGTAACATGTTTGGGATAAATTGGGTTAAGGGGTTTAGTATTTAGGATTAATTATTCGTAATTACTAATTATAGGATAATTAGAGTAAGTAAAAATAGGTTTAAATAAAAACTGATTTTGTAGAATTTTTTTTTAATAATAATAATAATAATAATAAAAGGTAAAAGACAAATTAATAAATAAATAATTTTAACAAAATACTTAATGAAAAGTTTTGACAAAATTGTTTTTGGGATTTTATTTTGAAATATGGTTTTTGATTTGGTGTCGGGAAAAAGATTTTGAGTTTTGTGTTTGAAAACGATTTTGCATTTAAGTTTCGGGGTTTAAGGGTATTTTGGGAATTTGGTTAATTGTGAGGGGTAAAATGGTAATGTTTGGGTTTACGTTAAAGGCGAATGGGTAATTAGGGTTGTGATTTGGTTTTCCATGCTCCCCCATGTCACATTCACGGGATTGATTTTGGCGTTGACTTTTGTCTTTTTCTTCGTTTTTCTTCAAAAACGTGTCGAGTCGATCCGGTAATGCTCCATTTAGCTCCGCTTTCCCATCCAAGCTCCGTTTTGCTCACTTTTGCCTTGTTTTCAATCCGTTTGTACCTGAAATACACAAAAACACTTTCCAAGGATATTTGTAACATTATATGGTCTTTTCGGGTGTTTTTGGTCGTTTTGTTCGTTAAATGAGGTAAAAGATATGTGTAAATAGGCACATATCATAGCTCATCAATATTTGGGGTGGATGCCATTTACGAAGTTAGTTGTGGAGGAGTTATTATGAAAAATAAAATACAACTATTTGCTTAGGTTGTTGGTTTACCCATTTTCAGTGGGTATAAATAAAGCACGTAAAGTAAGCAAGTAGAAAAAAGTAACTTTAGTACAAGTTGCATAACAAAAGGGTTGTACATTTTGAAAAACTGCAGGGTTACACCCCCACCTAAAAGGGTTTTACAAAACACAAATTATTTTTTAATTATATTTCTAAAATGAACCCCTCACACCAAAAGAATAACAAAACAATACCCCGTTGTTTACCAAAACTATTGAACAAAATGCACTTAATATATAATGATATTTACTCTAGAAGTAGTATCCAATACAAAAGAAGTAGAATAACAACTACAATCTTGTTCACCAGAAAACATACGTGTTAGGACCTAAGTTTATCAACGTTTATCAAGTCTCGGTTATTTCAGAACATGTAATAGGTTGCTAGTTTACTTAAGTTATTCATGTAATCATTTAGAGTCCAAAACACGTCCAATGGGCAGGGAAGAGAGGAGTGTTTCCCTACTCTTCACCTATAAATAGGACTCTTATGTTATCATGTAACTAGTTGGTTATTTCAATATCATAAAGAAACTCCTGCACTTTTATTCTTCTCATTTGATCTAATCAACCATTTCTCATCTTATTTCTATCAAATCAATACTTGTGTTTACAATATGGTGACCTAACAATACGTACACGTACAACTAGGAATGTGTCACACAAAAAAAATAATCCAGAAGTAGTATCCAAAACACCAGAAGTAGAATAACAACTAGTATTTTGTTCAACAAAAAACTTAAGTAAACTTACAACTGGAAATATGCCACACAAATATAATATAATCCAGAAGTAGTATCCAAAACACCAGAAGTAGAATAACAACTAGTATTTTGTTCAACCAAAAACTTAAGTAAACTTACAACTGGAAATATGCCACACAAATAAAATATAATCAAGAAGTAGTATCCAAAACACCAGAAGTAGAATAACAACTAGTATTTTGTTCAACCAAAAACTTAAGTATTCTTACAACTGGAAATATGCCACACAAAAAAAAAATAATAAAATAAATCCAGAAGTAGTATCCAAAACACCAGAAGTAGAATAACAACTTGTATTTTGCTTAACCAAAAACATAAGTAAACTTACANAACAGCCATTGTGTTCATTTATGGTCCGTACCATTTAATGTTCATTAATTACCAACTAATCGATATTGTCCTATAAATACATAGGAACTTCATAGCATGTCATCACCCTATTTCATAAAATATATTCTCTTCCTTTCCTTCATATCAACATATAATAGTCAGTCAAAAAACAATGGCAGCTAAGACTTCGTTGATTGAACAAATGAAATTAGAGGTTAATTCGCATAAAATGCCAAAGTTGTTGTTCTCTATGTTCGAGAAGGAAAGAAACATCAAAAGATCTGCTGAAAAGGAATACTCCAAGAAGATTGGAGAAATGAATATTCATCTTAAGAAAAGGGGTGATGTTCTAAAGGAGTTGGAGTTTATTGGTTGTTCTACTAATATCTTTAAGGAGTATTATAAACTTCTAAAGGCAGAACACGAAGAAGACATGAAGGAAATAGATTCTTTGGTTGAGAGGCGTTTGGCTTGTGTGAAGCGAATAAGGAAGATTACTACGATGCAGGTCAAACTAGCCAAGATGGAATGGTAAATCAAATGAATATTTGATTGGCAAAAAAAACACATTGTAAGTTATGTGTACTCTTTTTTTGATTGTTATGTAATGTGTACTCCTTATTAAGAATAAACTTATGACTCGTTTTGTGTTATCTACGCTCTGTTTTTTTTAATGTTATTATTAATTATTATATTTTTTCTTACATAAAGTTTGTTTTTTTCTTTTTTTTTACATTATTAATTTAATGAAAAAATTGTTGTTTGGATAATGTATGATGGAATTAAGCAATCACATAATATTCAGAGGAAATAAACGGAAAGATATTTCATTAAACGATTAAACTAAAAAAGTACAACTAATAGGAAATTAAATAAAAAAGGTTACATAATCCAACTTAAAAATTACAACTTAAGGGAAATCAAACTTGGGAGATTTCTCCAAGTCAAATGCCAGATGTGCTTCGTCATAATCCAAACCATCCAAAGAAACATCTGACAAGTTATCATCATCCAAAGACTTGTTCTCCTCTGGATTTCCTTTCTTTGTTGGTTTTTTGGGTGTTTCCAAATCAGACTCATTCTCTTCAGAATCCGAATCCTTTTCAGATTCTGAACCAAACTCCTCATCTTCATGTTCCCTGCCAAATTCCTTGTCAATCTCTGCTTGTTGTTTCAATGCTAGTTTATTTCGGGCTTTGGTCCTTTCAGAATCCACCAGTTGAACCAAGCATTTCCATCTCACTTGGATTTTTTTTGACTTTAGCAACTTTCTTTTTTGGTTCATAGTTGCTTGAACCTTCCCCTTCAATGAATTCTGATCCTCTCTTGTTGTGTGAAGACATTTTTTTAGGATTCTTGTTGTAGTTTTTTTCTTTGAAATTTGAGAAAGTAGGATGTGTGATTTGAGATACACATGGAAATGACTCTATAAAAGGGATTTTGGGTAACCTAAACGACCTATATTTAATGCAAGCAAGGATGGATGTTTCCCACGAGTGGATATGTGAATTCGGAAGAATAAATACCGAATTTTGAAAGACTCGTTTCCATTTAATATTTTTTTCAATTTTATTTCCGTTATATATTTATTTAATTTATTGCTATTATTACTATGCTTTTTATTATTGTTATTATTGTTTGTGTTTTTTTTATTCGTATAACTATTGTTATTATTTTTATTAATTAATATTTTTAATTTTTTATCTTTGTTATAGTATAATCGATAAAGAAGTTGTTTAGAAATTTAACCAATTTTAGCGAATAACAATGATATTTTGATTTTTTAATATGTACATATACGGACTTTATATTATTGTTACCTAAATTAGACAAAATCGTATATATATACATTTATATACATATATTGTGGCCAACAATGGTAAGGTTTGTATCCTACTGCTGAATATGGTGTTTTCAACCACTTCACATACATTCTACTTTTGTCCAATCAATTCTACTGCTAGTCATAAAATTCTACTGCTGTGTTCTACTGCTAAGTTTGTAAGTTAAGGGACGGTTATGTAATTTCCACACCTAACGGTTAAAAAACCTAATTGGATCTCACTATTGGATTTGGGCGCTCATAATTGAAGTATAATCAAACCCTAACACAATTATTCTCATCATTATAAAAAACCCCCAATTTCACAAAAACTACTCATGATGACGTCAAGAACTTGGGCTGAAAATCACAATCAAGTCGCATTTCTCGAGCATGCCAAGGGGACTGAAGGTTTCACAGACATGATTGATTTCTTGAATGCTACCCCAATTAGGTATGCATTAACTGTGAATCCTAATATATACGTTTCTTTAATTAAACAGTTTTGGGTAACCACTAAAGTCAAAACCTATAAGGATGAACAATATATTAAGTCAAAGGTAGATGGACACAAACTATTAGTCTCTGAGTCAATCATACGCGATTCACTTCTCCTACCGGATAATGAAGAGATTAAATGTCTTACTAATTAATGATGACATCTTTGAAGGTCTTAAAGAAGTGGGTTATATTAAGAAAAAGGAAGGTTTAAAATTTGAAAAAGCTCTTCTTCCATCTAAATGGAAATTTTTAGTACACACCCTATTACATTCTTTAAGTCCAAAGACAACTGGATGGCATGAGTTTAGTTGTTCCAAAGCGTCTGTTATGATATGTTTGTCAACAGGAAAGCCTTTTAATTTTTCGAACATGATTTTAGAGGGTATGATTACTAGTATTAAAGAATCTGGTTCTCACTATCTTTATCCACGAATTGTGCAAATATTTATAGACAATCAGATAGATTCATATGCGAAAGACCACAGAGGTACTTACGATGTACCAAAACTAAAAAGGAAAATGTTCTCCTATCTCATTAAGAATGGTAAACATTTTACTGGAGAAGATAAACCTTTGTTGCCGTATATGGTAAATTTAGTGCAAAATCATAGAGAACGATCAGGAACTCCCAGAAACTCCCATCACACACCTAATTCGGAATCTTCATCATCACACTTACAAACAACCAATACCCGTAGGATTAAACAAAACTCAAATGCTTGTACTTCATAAATGGGGGGGGGGTTCAGATGAGCGGACCCGCTCTGCTACTGAGTTATCTTTACCAACAGATTCACCTGTCGGGAAAGGTTACACATCACCATGTGATGAGGGTATATATGAAAATCACGAATTGCCGGGTAATCCTAGTACAAATGAAAATTCCAGGGATCCACCTCTTGGACCTGTTAACATAGGTCGTAGTGGTGAGGCTAACGTTGAATTGATAAAAGAATTGACGGAAAAGTGTAACAATTTGGAGTCTAAGGTTATTGATCTTCAAAATCTTACTGTTACGCAAGGCAAGGTTATAGAGTCCCAATCAAAGGAGATCACAATATTGACTCAGAAATTTAAATAGTTAGAAGGGATACAAGAGTCAACAACCATAAACTTGAAAAGGACAAAGAAGGTTGAAACGGGACAACGCATTCGCTCATCTGATTTTGATGATGTAATAATGTGTGTCGATGACCCCATACAGGGGAGTAATGAGAATATGGATATAGGGAGAAATGTTGGTATTTTTGAAAGATCTGGTAATGAAATGGCTGTAGACATGGATGTTGATAGTTGTAAGAACGTAGACAGTTATGTTGTTGCAGATAAACAAGGGAATGAAGCAGTAATGGAACAAAGGAGTAAAGAGAATGTGGAAATGTTGAAGAAACTGGGCCCTGATGAGTTGATGAATGTTACAAATATTATGGCTGAGTCAGTTCAACTATTAGGAAAAGATGCTGATGATAAAGGTGTTGAAGCAGGGGTTAACGTGGATTCGGCCGCCGTTGGTATTCTATTTTCTGTTGGTAAGGATTATATTGGTGATACAAAATATAATATTTTTGCTACTTGATTAGTTAATGAACCCACTAATTTTGTTCATGATTATGCAGGTGAAGATACTATTGGTAATGAACCAACTACTGAAGTTCAGGATACTGCTAGTTTTGATCATATGGTTGTTAAGGAGCTTGGTGATGTAGCTAGTGCAGAAGCAGTTACTGTACCTACTGCTGAAGAACATGGTACATCTGGTGTTGATCCTGTTGGTAAGGATTATATTGCTGACACAAAAGATAATATGTTTGTTGCTTGTTTGGTTAATGAACCTACTCATTTTGTTCATGATAATGCATGTGAAGATACTATTGTTACTGAACCTGCTGATAAAGTTCAGAATACTGCTATTGTTGATCACATGGCTGTTAAGGATCTTGGTGATGTACCAAGTGCAGAAGCAGTTACTATGCCGACTGCTGAAGAAGATGGTACATCTGGCGTTGATCTTGTTGGTAAGGATTCTATTGCTGACAAAAAAGATAATAAGTTTGCTGCTTGATTTGTTAATGAACCTAATCATTTTGTTCATGATAATGCAGGTGAAGATACAATTGTTACTGAACCTGCTGCTACAGTTCAGTATACTGCTAATGTTGATGACATTATTGTTAAGAATCTTGGTGATGTACCAAGTGCAGAAGCAGTTAATGAACATACAGCTGAAAAACATGGTATATCTGGTGTTGATTCTAGGGTTGTTTTGAATACAGAGACTGTAGCAAGTGCAGAAGTAGTTACTGAACCTACTGCTACAGAACATGCTTCTGCAGCTAGAGCAAATGCAGAAGTAGTTACTAAACCTGCTGCTAGGTTTACTCCAGAAGTAGTTATTGAACATGCTGCTGAAGAACATGCTACAGATGTTGTTAAGGATACTGCTGCTAATGCCACATCTGCCCTGGATCCTGCTTCTATTAACAATTCAACAACATATGGGCCAAGAGTTGATTCAAATGCAGATGGTATTAAAGTTTTTGATGATGATGAGTCAATGGCTGAGGTCATGCTTCAACTCAAGGAAACACCATGTAGTCAATCAGAACCACATGGAGGATTACCAACACAAGAAACACAACCACAACCACAACTTCCAAAGGCACCAGTAAAAGGTGTAGTGATCAACGAGCCTACTCAAACAATCAAGAAGACTGATCCAACAATTACGTCAACAGATAGAAGAAAGGGTAAAGTGTTTGAAGATCCTGACCTGACTCTGATTCAGATGATTTCTTGCCATATCACCTAGGTCAAAAGAGAAACAAGTGGAGTATGATAGGCAGGCTGCATTAAATCTAGTTGCTAAGGACGAGGAGGACGAAAGGATAAGGATGGCACAGCTAAAGAAGAAGCATGCTGAGGATGAAGCTAAAACACAAGCATTATTGGATGCATGGGATGAGGAAAAGATAAATGGTGATGTTGATATGGAGCTGTTCAGACTTGTAAAAGAAGAACCCGAAGAAGTAATGACTGTTGAACAAGTAAAACAACAAATGAAGAGGTTCAAAGAAGAAAGCAGAAAACGATATCTGGCTGATAGGAGAAAGAAGAAATTGCTAAGGGGGCCAACACCGAAGCAAAAGAGAACCTATCAATACTATTATCTCAAGAACATGAAAGGATGGACACTTGTTCAATTAAAGAACTTTATATATAAAAGGATAACTGAGATGTATGAGCAGGCTAAAATAGAAACTGAAAGATTCATACCTATGGGAACAGAGGACTGGAGCAAAGTGTTTAAAAAAGCGGTGCATCCAAAGGTTAAAAATGTTATTGACAAAGTTAAGGTTGATGAGAAAGAAACAGACGGAAAGATGGAAGTTGATAATGAAAGTCAAACTACCGGTCTTAAAAGAAGCAGAGGTCGTCGAAAGACAATTGCAATAAAGAAAAGGAAAATTGGGGTGTAGTCCAAATCAGGTTCTGAATTTTTGGAAGATGAAGAAGGAAAAGATGAGGAGGAGGTATCTCAGGTAGAAAAGGAACGACTGATGTCTCTTACAATGATGTCTACGCAAGCAGAACCAGGGGTTGAGAATGCAACACCTCTAGAAGCTAAATACGCTATCATCTCTTACACGTTTAGGTTGAAAGATGGAAGCTCTGGATATTGGGAGTTTAAAAGAACAAATGGTCTATACTATGGTTTTGTTAGGTTCTCATAGATGCTAAACTATATACAAAGAGATTATTTGGTGAATATATGGCAATTGTACAAAGATAAATATGGAAATGAAAGTCCACAAGATGTGTTTGAAAAGATAGTGTACCGCAACTTGAAGGTTATGTTTGAACCATATGTTGGTGATCCTGAATGGTCGAGACTAAAGAGTGGAAAGGTTAACCAATGGATTTTATATTAGTCTTGTGGTGTACATGCTCTATCCGTTGGAGGATCAACTATCTACATATTGGTGGAAAAGGATTACCCAGTATTGAACAACCACACACATATCATTCATCAGATGATTCGGCCTAAAAAACTACAGCTACAAAAATGCTTCTTATACGACGACATGGCTACTAAACTGTTGCATAAGTACGAGAGTATACTTGATCCAACGTCAGAAAGGAAGTAGTAAGGTTGTTTCGAATGTTTAGTGTAACATTATTTGTATGTGTGTTATTATGCTGCTTGTGTATTCTATACTACTTCTAGTATTACAATTCTACTGCGTAATGTAAACAACTGCTTGTGTATTCTATAATACTTCTAGTATTACAATTCTACTGCGAAATGAAAACTACTTCTAATGTTACAATTCTACTGCGTAATGAAAACTACTGTATGTCTATTCTATAATACTTCTGGTATTACAAATATATTGTATAAATCCATAAAAGTTGTTCATTTTTATAAAATATATTGTATGTATTTAGACGTATTGCCAAAGGGAAAATAAATCCATAATGCATAGAAGTATCCATATTGATGCGGTTGGATTGCACCCCTCGCAAAAAGGTTTTACTTCTCAAGGGATCTTGAGAAGCTTGCGATCCCAACCAGGAAGTGTACCTGACCGATGAAGTATAGTGTAGTGGCAAGTACCGGGGGATTGATCGTTCTCTAGGGGAATAGTGTCGTTAGGATTGAAAAGCTACTCTAATAGGTCTAAGGGTGAGGGAAGATTATTTTTTGTATTTTATTATTTTTTAGAAAGCAAGTAAATATCTCGGGTTTGAAGGAATGGGCGGAATTAGTTGCTAGTCAACTAACCCAAATTACTACAATTGCATATAAAATAAAATAACACGAAAGTAAATGTAGTGAAAACTAATATGGAGAGAAGTGTGTTTACTTAGATTTCCTTACTCCCTAACTATCTTTTATTGATTGATTAGTGTGTATTAATTGCGTGGATGACGGATTGTATTCCTTAATACCATTCGTGGGAGTTGGTATGTGCTTATTCACATACCTTTTATTCACCATTTTCAGGCTCTATTAGACCAAAAACTAACGTTAAACGCCAAAGATATCGTGTTTTTGTGTTTGTGACTGTGCAGGTAAGGATATTGCAAAAACAACATAGAATCAACCAAAAAAAGCTACAAGAACGAGCACGAGATGTGGAAAAGAGTCTTAAAGTTAAGCCAGAGATGAAATTTACTTAAGAAAAGCCCGTGACGACGAATTTATTCCTTAAAGGCTCAAGAAAATAAAAGAGACGCTTAATCGAAGCTCAAAGTTAATTATCAAGATAAGCTTCACAAATTCGAGCAAGTGATCACTTTTAAGTCTTCAAAGACCTTTGGAAAGCACGTCAACACGCTACCTCAAGTTACAAGGATTTACGTTTAGTCTTTAGAACGTTTAGTAGAGTTGTAATGGAGTTTACTTGTAGTTTTCATGAAATGTAAAAGACTAGGGGGCTAAGTGTACACGATGTAAAAAAGGGAAGCTCCCTTGCTCCCTTAAATACCACCCCCTAGCCTCAAAAATGGTTGTCTTATTTTTGAGTCTAGTTAGTTTTTTTGGTTAGATTTAGTTTAATTTTGTCTTAGGGTAAGTTTCTTTTTATGCAAGCTTTTTATTTTCATGTCTTATTAATTCTTCATCTAGCTTATTTTGTCTCTTCATCTTAATATTTCTTTTTAATCCTTACATCTTATTGAGCTTATTTAGTTGTCATATTAATCTTTACAAAAGCTTTTATAACTTCCACCACCTTGCATGTTTTCAAATCGTATGGTTTAATAAAAATGGTTTAGGGCTTATTTTGGTCACGCTAGCTTATTTAAAGCTTATTTAGGTTCTTAAAAATCATTTTCAATAAAGTTTTCATTGGTTTCTATTTAGTTTAATCGTTAGTTTCAAGTAATAAAAAGTTGTAGTGTCTTAAAAATGGGTTTTGTGAGTTTTGAGCCCTAGTTTTGCGAGTAGGACTTCTAGGGATTAGCGAGTAAGGTTACAAAATTCGTCCTAGCGAGTATGTTTTTTTTCTTCTTGCGAGTATGGTGAATTTTGGGTCTTTGCGAGTATCAGTTCAGAGGTTAGCGAGTATGCTTTTATTTGTATAGCGAGTATCATCTTGTTCTTTCCAAATCTTAGCGAGTATGCTTTCATATACCTAGCGAGTATCATCTTGGCTAGGTTTGCGAGTATCACCTTTTGATCCTTGCGATTTTGGTTAACTTTCTTTGCGAGTATGGTTTTGCTTTTTTCTGCGAGTATGGTTCCAATTTATGCGAGTATGGTTTTTTATTTAGTTAGCGAGTAAGGTTGTTTAGATTTTGCGAGTTTGGTGCTTGTATTTAGCGAGTACGAGTCTTAATTTGGTGTCAAGTCTTATTATTTCTTTCTAGTTCTTTTGTGTCGAGTCTAATTGTTTATCAAGCCGGGCTTGGCTTTTATTTACCTCATCGTCTTAACGAGTGAGGTTTTATTCTACTTAGTTCTAAACGACACTCCGTCGAATTTTCTTGAAACCTTTTTAGTTTTATTACGACCTAGTTTATTTTCTTTTCTTATTAGTTTAACTTTAGTTCGTTTAATCCTTAAACATTTCTTTAGTTTAATTTTCCTTTTCGTTAATTAAATATAAAACTCCAAAAACACTTTACTTTTAACTTTCTTTTACATTTTAATTTCATTTCTCTTTCGTTTAATCTAGTCTTATGTTTTCTTTTCTTGTTCAATTTGTTTCTTTTAATCTCGGTCTTTATTTCATTTAAGTTTCAAACAAGTTTTCGTAGTATAAACTAAAACCAAATCTCATATTTCAAACTTATTCATCTCACATAACTCACGACTCGAGTGACAAGATCAATTCAACCCTCGTTGGGACAACGATCCGTGGTTTACAAGCTTGCTTGCCAGATTACGACGATTAAATTTATGGCGCCGCTGCCGGGGAGCGGTTGATAAGATTAAGTCATTAGATTATTGAGAAGTGTGTTTTGAAGAACCTTCTTTTGGAAGTTATCGTTTTTCATAAACCTAAAAACAACAAAAAATTATAAAACATATAAAAACCAAAAATATTTTTCATTTTTCTTTTATAAAACATAAAAACCAAAAAGATTTTCATTTCAACTTACTTTTTCAATTTGTTTCACTTTGATTTGTTTCATCTTGTATGAACACTCGTTCTTCTTATAACGAGCTTTTTCCACCACTTCCTAATCCCGAGAGTCTTCTACGACGTTCAAACCGAGTTAATTCTCCAAATCTCGAGGAAATGAATAACAACAACAACAACGGTGCACAACCTAACGGGGCTCCCAACGGAGGAGATCCCCAACCTCTTCATGATTTACGTCCAATGGAGGAACAACTTTAATCACCTTTCCAAGGTGTGAGGAGAGCCATTGTGATTCCCGACATTCAAACAAATCACTTTGAAATCAATCATGGATTACTCAATCTCATTTCGGGTATATCCTTTCACGGGTTTGATCACGAAGATCCTCATGTTCACATTCGGAACATAACCGACATTGCTGAAACAATTAAAATTAACCAAGTTCCGTATAATGTTGTCAAAATGAAATTGTTTCCCTTTTCTCTCAAAGGAGCTGCTCGTACTTGGCTAGACAAAGAACCCCCCAATTCGATTCATACTTAGGATGATTTGGCTAGCAAGTTCCTAAACCATTTCTGTCCACCTTCAAAAACCTCAAATCTTCGTACTCAAATCTTTCGTTTCCAACAAGCTTTCGATGAATCATTCAGCGAAGCTTGGGATCGATTCAAAGAGTTACTTGAAAAGTGTCAGAATCACGGGTTTTCTGAATTGCATCAAATCGATACGTTCTACAATGGTTTGAATCCCGTTGATCAAGATTCGCTCAATTCTGCTGCTGGTGGTAATTTGTTATCCCGAAACACTCAAGATGCGTTCACCATCATTGAAAACAAAGCAAGAGTGCGAACTTCACGAAGCAAAACACAAGTGTCAAGTGCTAGTAATAAGGCTAACGACGAATTTTTGTCATTAACCAAACAAAATTCTGATGCTATTGCTGCTCTTACAAAACAAATGGGAATTTTAATTCAACACAAAGAACAACCGTCTCTAACCGTTAATGCTATTAACCAAAGTTGCGAAACTTGTGGTGGTCCCCATGCATATTACGAATGTCCAACAACCGGTAACGTCTCTAAAGAGCATGTGTACGCTGCTAACATGGGTGGTAATGGATACCAACCCCAAGGAGATCGAAATCTTCTCAGCTACCGTTCAACCAATTACATTGGACCACCACCTGGTTTTCATAACCCGCTTCCAAACCAAAATGTGAAAAATCGTGGTAATCAAGTCAATCAGAATCAAAGTCGAGTAACTCACGGTTTTCAGAATCAAAATCAAGGTTTTAACCAAAATCGGAACTTTCAAAATAATCATGGAAATTTTGGAAATCAAGGTGCTAATTATGGAAACTTTAATCATGAGAATCAAAAATTTCAAAATCAAGGTCAAGGTTTCAACAACAATGCCCGTGGGCAAACTTTTAACCAAAACCAAGGTGTTGCTTAAGGAAATGTTTGATATGAAAAAGTCTTTAAATGATCGACCCTCGAGTTCGGGTACCACGTCTCTACCTAGCAACACGATCGCTAACCCGAGGGGCGATGTCAAGGCGATCACAACACGCAGTGGCGTTTCTTACAAAGGACCAACGGTTCCAACTGCCTCTTATTCTCCTCCTTCAAAGGTAGTGGACCGTGCAACCGAGGTGACAACGGATACGAGAATTCCTATTCACCAAGGAAGGACCGAAAATATCCAACCTCCGGTGGTTCAACCGATCAATGAAAATGAAAATATGTCAAAAGGAAAAGAGAAAATTGTTTTTGAACAAGATGAACCAGTTAAAACTAATCTTCCTTATCCTTTTCGTCTTAATGAGCAAAAACGTCAAGATAAAAATGACATAATGAAGGAAAAGTTTTTTAAGATGTTTCAAGACATTCGCTTTGATTTAAGTCTTGCTGACGCTGTTGTGTTAATGCCAAAGTTTTCATCAATGCTTAAAAACTTGTTGAATAATAAAGATAAATTGTATGAAATGTCGACTACACCTTTGAATGCGAATTGCTCGGCGGTGCTCCTTAAAAAGCTTCCCGAAAAGCTTGAAGACCCCGGCAAGTTCTTGATTCCATGTAATTTTCCCAGAATGGTTTAATGCTTCGCCTTGGCCGATTTAGGTGCTAGCATTAGCCTTATGCCGTTATCCGTCTGGCTGAAGTTGTCTTTACCAGCTTTGACTCCTACACGAATGACACTCGAGCTTGCCGACCGTTCTACCTCTCGTCCTAAAGGCATAGCCGAGGATGTCATCGTCAATGGGGGAAAATTTCACTTTCCGGCTGATTTTTTTGTTTTCAATTTTGATCCCGATCCAAGGGTTCCTCTCATTCTAGGACGAGGTTTCCTAAAGACGGGCCGTGCTTTGATTGATGTGTATGATGAAGAGATTACCTTGCGAGATGGTCATGAAGCCGTCACATTTAACTTAGACCAAACAGCAAGATATTCCTCCACCGATGAACCCATGACCATAAACAAAATCGATGTCATTGATGAAATTTCTGATGAGTATTCTCAAGAGATACTCGGATTTTCAAGTGGCAATCCCACTTCTTCTCCTTCTACCCCCACAAATAATTCTTCATCTTCACCCTCTATTGATGATTCTTATCCTTNATTTAACTTAGACCAAACAGCAAGATATTCCTCCACCGATGAACCCATGACCATAAACAAAATCGATGTCATTGATGAAATTTCTGATGAGTATTCTCAAGAGATACTCGGATTTTCAAGTGGCAATCCCACTTCTTCTCCTTCTACCCCCACAAATAATTCTTCATCTTCACCCCCTATTGATGATTCTTATCCTTCTTCCCAACCTATAATTGCCGACTCTTCCCCTTCTTTCACTCCGTTTGAAGGAGGTGATTTCTTTTTGGAAGAAGTCGATGATTTTCTCTCTACCGATACATCTTCATTATCGGATACTGATGATTCTTACTATGATCCGGAGGGAGACATTCTTATGCTTGAAAAACTTTTGAATGAAGATCCCCTTTCACCTCTCCCTCCGAAGGACCTCTATGTTGAAGAAGTCAAAAAGGTCGAGCCATCTAACGAAAAGCCTCCAGAACTCGAGCTTAAGGATTTACCTCCTCATCTTGAATACGCTTTCTTGGAAGGAACCGACAAATTTCCCGTCATCATTTCTAAACACCTTCAAGATGAGGAGAAGAACCGTCTCGTTGATATGCTTAAGAAACACAAAGATGCCATAGCTTCGCGTATTTCCGACATCAAGGGCATAGACCCTCGTTTTTGCACCCATAAGATTTTACTTGAAAATGATTCTAAGCCGTCCATCCAACAACAACGACGGGTTAACCCAAAAATCCATGATGTGATCAAAAATGAAGTTATAAAACTACTCGACGCTGGGATGATTTACCCCATTTCTGATAGCTCATGGGTTAGCCCGGTCCATTGTGTTCCAAAGAAGGGTGGTATAACTGTCGTGACGAATGAAGATAACGAGCTTATTCCCACACGTCTTGTAACCGGTTGGAGAGTTTGCATCGACTATCGAAAGCTCAACGAAGCAACTCGAAAGGACCATTTTCCGCTTCCTTTTATGGATCAAATGATTGAACAACTTGCAGGAAATGAGTTCTACTGTTTTCTTGATGGTTTTTCTGGCTATTTTCAAATTCCCATTGATCCTCCCGATCAAGAGAAAACCACTTTTACTTGCCCTTATGGGACGTTTGCCTACCGACGTATGCCCTTTTGCTTATGCAATGCTCCAGGCACGTTCGTATGACCACTATTTTTCAAAACATGATCGGGAAGACAATGGAGGTTTTTATGGATGATTTTTCTGTGTATGGTGATTCATTTTCGTCTTGTCTCTCCCATTTAGAACAAATGCTCCAAAGGTGTGAAGACACTAACCTAGTTCTGAATTGGGAGAAGTGTCACTTTATGGTTAAAGAGGGTATAGTCCTCGGCCATAAAATCTCTAAAGCCGGGATTGAGGTGGATAGAGCGAAAGTTGATGTTATCGCAAAACTACCTCATCCCACGACCGTCAAGGGAATTCGAAGTTTCCTCGGTCATGCTGGCTTTTACAGACGTTTCATACAAGACTTTTCAAAAATAGCCCGACCATTGACTCACCTTTTAGAAAAGGATGCCCCGTTCATCTTCACCAATGAATGCATTGATGCTTTTAATACCCTTAAAAAGAAGTTAACGGAGGCTCCTATTTTAGTTGCCCCCGACTGGGATTTGCCCTTTGAATTAATGTGCGATGCAAGTGACTATGCAATCGGGGCGGTCCTGGGGCAACTCAAGGACAAATATTTTCAGCCTATACACTATGCAAGCAAGACAATGAACAATGCCCAATCTCATTATACCACAACCGAAAAAGAGATGTTGGCAGTTATTTATGCTTTTGAAAAATTTCGACCAATCTTCTTTTAAAGTAATGCATAGTGTATACGGACCATTCAGCCCTCAAATACCTTATGACCAAACAAGATGCCAAGTCCAGAATAATGCGATGGGTTCTTTTGCTCCAAGAATTTAATGTCGAGATCCGCGATAAGAAAGGAGCAGAAAACCTAGCCGCTGACCATTTGTCCCGTCTTGAAAATCCTCATCAAGGTGTTCTCGACAAAAAGGATATTGATGACTCATTTCCTCTCGAGACACTAGAGAGTGTATCACTTTGTGATTCTAGTACCCCATGGTTTGCCGATTTTGCAAACTACCATGCGGGGAATTTTATCAGAAAAGGAATATCGACCCAGGACAAAAAGAAATTTTTCAAAGATGTTAAACATTATTTTTGGGACGACCCTTATTTGTTCAAAGTTTGTGCCGAACAAATCATTCGGAGATGTGTCCATGGTAAAGAGGCCGAAGCTATTTTGATGGCGTGCCAAAATGGCCCCACAGGGGGACATCATGGTGCCAATCTTACTGCTAAAAAAGTTTTTGACTCCGGTTTCTTCTGGCCTTCGATCTACCGCGATGCACAGGACCTGGTGAAGTCTTGTGACGTGTGCCAACGACAAGGAAAAATTTCGCAGCGGGATGAGATGCCTCAAAGCTCTATCCAAGTTTGTGAAATCTTTGACGTTTGGGGGATCGATTTCATGGGACCATTTCCATCTTCAAAAGGAAACAAATACATCCTCGTGGCGGTCGATTATCTTTCTAAATGGGTCGAAGCCAAAGCTCTCCCAACTAACGACGCCCGAGTGGTTGTAAAATTTTTGAAAAGTTTGTTTGCCAGATTCGGTACACCTCGAGCTATTATCAGTGACCGTGGAACTCATTTTTGTAATGACCAATTTTCAAAAGTTATGTCCAAATATGGTGTTACCCATCGACTAAGTACCGCTTATAATCCTCAAACTAGTGTTCAAGTCGAGGTGTCGAATCGTGGTCTAAAAAGGATTTTGGAAAGAACCGTGGGTGAGAATCGTTTTTCTTGGTCGGACAAGTTAGATGATGCACTCTGGGCCTTCCGCACAGCTTATAAAACACCAATTGGTTGTACCCCTTACAAGCTCGTGTACGGAAAGGCATGTCATCTTCCGATCGAGCTGGAGCATCGAGCCTACTGGG
This sequence comes from Artemisia annua, assembly GCA_014162995.1. Classification (NCBI taxonomy): domain Eukaryota; kingdom Viridiplantae; phylum Streptophyta; class Magnoliopsida; order Asterales; family Asteraceae; genus Artemisia; species Artemisia annua. The sequence continues at coordinate 45,791 of LBNU01003312.1, forward strand.
CCCTAAAACATGTGAATTATGATTTAAAAACCGTGGGTGATCACCGAAAAATCCAGTTGAATGAATTGAATGAACTCCGTGATCAAGCTTACGAAAATTCTTTGATTTATAAGGAGAAAACAAAACGGATTCATGATTCAAAAATCAAAAATCGTGTTTTTAATGTCGGTGATCAAGTTTTGCTTTACTTTATATGTAGTTAAGACGAAGTTAAAAACAAAATAAAGCATTTTCACAATTTAAATTGAAGCATGAATCAATAACAATAAAAATAAAACATACATACGGAAGCAAATAAAATCAGACAAACAAACAATTAAACACACAATGCTTTGGTTGCCTCCCAAGAAGCGCTTTTCTTTATTAACGAGTCTTGTAGCTAGACTCAAAGTCACCCTACGTTTTTCTGTCTTGTTTCTCAATTGCCCTTCTAATCATTCTAACAATCTCCATATCAACTTTGTATCTAGGTCCGAGGTTCAGGCAATCTTTATAGTAAAGGCTTCTCTTATTCCAAACATAGTCCATGCCTTCTCCTTATCCTCATCATTGATGTCCTCAATTGCACCAATGTTGTCCTTATCTAGTCGAGGCACGAAATGGAATTCCTTTGCCTTATAGGGCATCCTACAAGTGATTCTATCAATGTTATTAGAAAACTGAACCGTGCCTTCTAAACGATCATACTCCAAATTGGACACTTCAACAAATGGTTTACCTAACACAACGTGAGATAAGCGACAATCAACAATACTTGCCAAATCTTCAAGGACCATGAAGTCGGTGACAAAGGTAAAACTTCCAACAAGGACATGAATACCTTTAATCCTTCCAACGAAGTTAAAAACTCCGCCGGGATACTTGGGGTCTTTCCTAGGCTCAAGTGGTGTGTTCATGATGTGGCTATAAACGCTTGAGGACATCACATTGATTGGGGATTCACAGTCAATGTAAGCATGCTCAATATATTGGTACCCAATCATACATGGTATCTTCACATT
>LBNU01003312.1:50054-64461 GCA_014162995.1 Artemisia annua
AATCAATAGTTAGGTTTCATTAGATCTAAGCAAACACAAAGAAAACCTAGCCTAGCATGTTAAACAAAAGACAAGAATAAGATAGAATCAAATAACACATAGACATATTGAATGATTAATTGATTACTTATCTTCAATGTAACATGGAAGATCTCAAGGTTATAAACCTTGAAAAAGGCTGCTAAAATCGTCTAGGGTTTATCTCTTAAAAGTTCCACACTAATGACTAAAAATTATGCGAATATATATAGAAAAACAGACTTGACGGCGTCACGTTATAGCCTTGACGCCGTCACCTCGCCGTGATTAGGGTTTCTTGATGGCCTTCTTGACGTCGTCCCTCTTTAAACCTCCAAAAAACATTCTGGCTCGTCAGGGTCTGACGGCGTCACACACTGCCTTGACGCCGTCACATGTAAATTTCCAGCAGAATTTGGCACTTTGTCGAATTCTTCACTTTTATGCTCCAAAAATGTCCAAAATGCTTCCTTTTCTAGAATTTCTCTCCAAAGTACCTAAAATGCCAAAAGGAACGATTTAGGGCGATATTTGATCAAATAAATACGATTTAGGGCTTAAATGACCCCCGAAAAGCGGTACACTTTTCGCCTTATCAAATACCATTACACATGAGATTTGCTTGTCCTAAAGCAAATGCGCTTTTATTCCAATCAAAATACAAGTTAGGGGTCATTTAACGCTAATATAAAAGTAATTACAACAAATAATCATTCCACTTCAATCATAATAAGCATGGAGATTACATACTAGCACCTCACAAGTAATGTTTAGATACTCACATCTCTTAGGTGTCATAGAATTATATCTCATAAATGAAAACGGAAAATATCTCTCACTACCTGTCATAGCAAATAGATTACCATAGGCTTGGGAAAGGATCGAAAACCTTCTCCACTAGGCGTAAGCACCTAAGATAAACTATCAAAGAGGACTTTACAAAACGGGTTGTAATGAGGTGTAGGGATATGATAAACACGGTTTTGTTGGATAAGGGATATCTTACTGGTGGCGAGTTAAAGATCTTGATAATTACATGTACAATATGGCGTTGCTAAGCCAAGACTAGACTCGACTTATGCTAATTCAAGAACTAATGAAACATAAAATAAACATAAAAGGAAACGGGATGGTAGTCCGTATGTTTTTTCCACTTTTCTTTTTCTCATTTTTTTTTGTATTTTTCTTGATTTTTCGATTTTTTTTTCTTTTATTTTATTTTTTTTTTATTTTTTTTTGCATACACTCTTGCCCTACCATCCAAAATAATACATCATAGGGGCCTCGGTTCTCCCCTTACACTTGAACTTTTACATACTTTACAAAAAACTATTCTAATGACTCGAATTAAGATAATCGAAACACTTGGAGTACTTTTTAAAATATTTAGCACATATGGGGGTAATAATGTTGTTCTTCCCCATTACTCCATTACACTAGTACTTTACCCATGAGTCCCAATCGTCCCAAAACAATATGTACAAGGATATGACTCGACTTAGCAACCATGTAATCAATTAGATAATTAACTAAGGGTTTAAACAAATGTTGTCACAATAATGCACTAAAGGTGAGTGCATACAAGGTAGGCTAAGGCGATTTGGGTGTACATTTAAGTGGGGTGTAACAAATTCTTCCTTTAAGTAAAATGCTTAAAGTTAGAAACGAAAAGATAGGCTCGGAGGGGTGTACTAGGGGTATCGTGTACCAAAAATGGGTACAACGCAAGGGTGTGGGAGAATTACTTGACCAATGAAGTCAAAGTAATTATAACAAAAACACGGGTGTAAAACAATGGGTTAATCATAATGCCTCTTATCATGTAGTAAATCTAACTACACGAATGTAGTCTCACTTGTGGATTCGGGATGGTCCTAACGCAAGTTCTAGAATCTAAGTGCTACCGGTACACACATCATAGCATCAAAGATGAATGCTTTTCCTACCAATTCTAGGGGCGAACCTCACATATTTGGGGTGGAAAATTTTTTAGTGGTACAGTTTTTGTGCTAGTCATATAACTCCTATCCATGAGACGCTCATTAAGACCAAAGTTTCACTCCTAAATGTTGTAAAAAATTTTAAATTTGGCACTAAAATTGCCCTAACAGGTATTTCTCTCAATTTTATTACACATCTACCATTAAACAAAACAAAAATCAAGTGTAATTGCATTCTCTAAGGTATCATAATTTACCCCCCCTTACACTTAAGATGAACATTGTCCCCAATGTTCAAATAATAAGATATAAAAGTAAAATAAGGTAAAAGAATGAAATCAAATACTCCCCTGATTCACTTGGTGGATAAAGGGGTAACATGGTTAGATCTTCTTCCAAGAAAATGAACGCTCAAAGCTTCTCTTCCGAAATATAAATCATCTTCTTGTCCAAAATAACCTGTTAAGCCTGAGAAAACAAACACGAAAACCTGGATAACATCGGCGGGATAAATCTGTATAAGGATATAATGCTTGAGGAATGAATATTTTGCAGATTCCTGGAGTTTATAAGTTAGAGATTTTATAAAGCATTTTATGATTCCGGAAGAAAAAAAAACTTTCAAAAATTCCAAAAAACAGGGTCTGACGCTGTCAGCCTGGGGCTTGATGCCGTCAGATGTGATCTGACAGATTTTCATGTTAAGTTTCCGGAAAATTTCTGGAAAAACTCAAATCTTACTTCCTGGAAATCCTGCAAAATATCATTATGACTCGATACAAGAATTTGACTCAAACAATTACTAATATGTATGTCAATTTATTATTGTTATGATTCATGTTCATTTGTTCTTATAAACCGATTTAGATTTCCCTTACACTTATCTTTTGAAAAATACCTTTATATGTAGTTAAGACGAAGTTAAAAACAAAATAAAGCATTTTCACAATTTAAATTGAAGCATGAATCAATAACAATAAAAATAAAACATACATACGGAAGCAAATAAAATCAGACAAACAAACAATTAAACACACAATGCTTTGGTTGCCTCCCAAGAAGCGCTTTTCTTTATTAACGAGTCTTGTAGCTAGACTCAAAGTCACCCTACGTTTTTCTGTCTTGTTTCTCAATTGCCCTTCTAATCATTCTAACAATCTCCATATCAACTTTGTATCTAGGTCCGAGGTTCAGGCAATCTTTATAGTAAAGGCTTCTCTTATTCCAAACATAGTCCATGCCTTCTCCTTATCCTCATCATTGATGTCCTCAATTGCACCAATGTTGTCCTTATCTAGTCGAGGCACGAAATGGAATTCCTTTGCCTTATAGGGCATCCTACAAGTGATTCTATCAATGTTATTAGAAAACTGAACCGTGCCTTCTAAACGATCATACTCCAAATTGGACACTTCAACAAATGGTTTACCTAACACAACGTGAGATAAGCGACAATCAACAATACTTGCCAAATCTTCAAGGACCATGAAGTCGGTGACAAAGGTAAAACTTCCAACAAGGACATGAATACCTTTAATCCTTCCAACGAAGTTAAAAACTCCGCCGGGATACTTGGGGTCTTTCCTAGGCTCAAGTGGTGTGTTCATGATGTGGCTATAAACGCTTGAGGACATCACATTGATTGGGGATTCACAGTCAATGTAAGCATGCTCAACATATTGGTACCCAATCATACATGGTATCTTCACATTCCCAGGATCACCCCTCTTAATCTTTGGGTCAATTCTAACAAAAGGTGGTCGAGGGTTATCAACTAGGTTGTTATAGTAAGCAATCTCCTCCTTAGTGGGGTATAAATTGAAATAATCATCCAACCTAGGATCTATCTCCTCTTCATAAAGTTTCTCAACCAACTCCTCAACCGTAAGATTATTACGTTCTAAGTAATTGTCCGAGTATATGGCGGTTGCTAGGTTGTTAAAGGCATAGTCAAGCTCTACATCAATCATCCTATTGAGCTCTCTAAGGTCACTTATCTCATCCTCAATTTGGCTACGTAACGAAGCCACTTCGTCCGGTGTAAGGGGTGGATTCGCGTTTTCCATAATGGCGAACTGAATAGTCAATGAAAATCTTATACGAACAAAAGCACAAAGAAAATAGATAGACTAAAGAAAAACCTAGAAAAATAAAATAAAAATCTCACTAGAAAGGAATCTAGTGAGTAGACCTAATAAAATAAAAATTCAACCTAAACAATAACTATTCCCCGGCAGCGGCGCCAAAAACTTTGATGCGGTTGGATTGCACCCCTCGCAAAAAGGTTTTACTTCTCAAGGGTTCTTGAGAAGCTTGCAATCCCCACCAGGCAGTGTACCTGAACGATGTAGTATAGTGTAGTGGCAACTGCCGGGGGATTGATCGTTCTCTAGGGGAATAGTGTCGTTAGGATTGAAAAGCTACTCTAATAGGTCTAAGGGTGAGGGAAGATTCTTTTTTGTATTTTATTATTTTTTAGAAAGCAAGTAAATATCTCGGGTTTGAAGGAATGGGCAGAATTAGTTGCTAGTCAACTAACCCAAATTACTACAATTGCAAATAAAAAAAAATAACACGAAAGTAAATGTTGTGAAAACTAATATGGAGAGAAGTGTGTTTACTTAGATTTCCTTACTCCCTAACTATCTTTTGTTGATAGATTAGTGTGTATTAATTGCGTGGATGACGGATTGTATTCCTTAATACCATTCGTGGGAGTGTGTACGGACTTCTCCCAACTCTATAAGCTCCTACTTCACTCCTATGTCAAGCCGGCTAAGAAGCTTCTAACATGGGATCACTAGAATTCGCTCTTGCATTAAATACAATCAAATAACCTTAGTACACCTTGGTTCATGTTTCTTAAGACGTTCAAGCATGTTACCAACCGGAAGTCTGCCAGTTTTCTTAAGCCTAACATCGATAATCACCCATCCAATACAATTAATAACACACCATTCAATCAATAATCAATAGTAAGGTTTCATTAGATCTAAGCAAACACAAAGAAAACCTAGCCTAGCATGTTAAACAAAAGACAAGAATAAGATATAATCAAACAACGCATAGACATATTGAATGATTAATTGATTACTTATCTTCAATGTAACATGGAAGATCTCAAGGTTAAAAACCTTGAAAAAGGCTGCTAAAATCGTCTAGGGTTTATCCCTTAAAAGTTCCACCCTAATGACTAAAAATTATGCGAATATATATAGAAAAACAGACTTGACGACGTCACGTTATAGCCTTGACGCCGTCACCTCGCCGTGATTAGGGTCTCTTGATGGCCTTCTTGACGCCGTCCCTCTTTAAACCTCCAAAAAACATTCTGGCTCGTCAGGGTCTGACGGCGTCACACACTGCCTTGACGCCATCACATGTAAATTTCCAACAGAATTTGGCACTTTGTCGAATTCTTCACTTTTATGCTCCAAAAACGTCCAAAATGCTTCCTTTTCCAGAATTTCTCTCCAAAGTACCTAAAATGCCAAAAGGAACGATTTAGGGCGATATTTGATCAAATAAATACGATTTAGGGCTTAAATGACCCCCGAAAAGCGGTACACTTTTCGCCTCATCACATATAAATCTTAATATAACATTACAAAGACTTTAATGGAATACCGATATTGTTCATGATCCAATAACTAAAACAAACACCTAATTGTTAAATTAAGGGTAATAGTAATCCTGCAACGGAATATGCGGTGAGAAATCCATCATGTCCCCCAATGACGACTCGTTGTACGCTGTAGACGATGCATACTGTGAGAAGTCCATCACATCTTCCATCGGGGCATCGTCTTGGTCATAATCCATCTCATCGTAAGCATCTGGTTCGTTATTCGTATTTGTTGTACGACGCACCTGTACATACAGGAGTTAAAATGTTAAAATCGATACGAGAGTAAGCACTAATTTAAGACACATAATTATCCCGAAAAACATACATTTTGGCTAGGCAAGGGTTCCCGACAGGCGTCTCGATAGTGACCCGCCATACCACACCTGCTACATCGCACGATTCTAGGTTCCTCCCCTTGGGATCTGATACGTTGGTTTTCTTTTGGTCGCCCAGGTTGGCCAAAACAACTTGCAATTCACCGGGAGTTTCCTAAGGTTCTTTAAGAGGATGCACCAACTGTTGGTACGTACGTTTTAGAGTTGTTTGGGAAAACCAACCCTTCGCCCAATGATTACAGTTACTCATCCCAGAAAATCTAGCCACAACACAAACATGGCCACACGGTAATCTGGAAAGTTGCCGTTTGCGGCAACTACAATCACCCTCTGTCAAGTTAACTGTATGTACTGATCTGCTATCCCTAACCTGGTAAATTTTGCCATGCCGAATACCCCGGATAACCCAGCTAGCGCTCTTTATCATCCTGTCGTTAACTTTAGCGGATGCCCAACTTGTTAGTGCATCAGCCGGAGGTTCACCTGTGAAATGTCATTCCTAACAATTGTTACCAAAAGAAAATTTTGAAAGGATGTATATGATACCTGTTTGTATTTAACAAGATTAACTTCACCGTTGTATCTACGGTCACAGTACCACTGTTGAATAGGTTCTCGGTAATACTCAATTAACATTGTGACTGGAACCTTGCGTACATTCTTGGTGAGAGAATTTATAGATTCAGCGTTGTTCGATGTAAGGTAATTGTATCTTTTGGCAGGGCAGTACGCTCTTGACCACTTATCAAACCCAGCTTCTTCAAGTTTTCGGTAAGCGTCGGGCTTAAAAGACCGAATTTCCGCTATTGCGCTATCAAAATCTGATACCAGGTACGCTTTACATGTCTTCCAAAAAAATGCCTTATGCTTCCTACTTTTCAAGTTGCAGTTCATCATCAAATGGCGACAGCAGTACCCGTGAAAGGCACGAGGGAAAACTGTTTTACATGCAATGGTAATAGCAAAATGTCGATTAGATATGATCGCCAAATCATTACGATCACCGATACATTCTTTCAGCTTCCCGAGGAACCATTACCATGATTCCACTATCTCGCCTTGCGCCACACCCATTGCCAGTGGGATTATCTGATTGTTGGCATCCATTCCTACAGCAAGAAAGTTAGTTCCAAGGTACCTTCCTTTAAGATGCGCGGCATCTATTTTGATAAGCGGCCGCATGTAGTTTAAGAAACTTCTTATCTATTAAACTAGTAACAAATTCCTTAATAATTGAAAAAAAATCGCAATACGAAATATAGTTTAATTTGAAGATATGGTTGAAGTATGCTTACCGAAACACCAAAGCTTACAAAGCACATCTTGAATCGTCCTTCTGCATCGGTCTCAATGTGTGTCACCGTTCCCGGATTTGCCATCTTTAGGTTGTAAAAATATTTAGGTAAAACAGCAAACGATTCTTCATGTGAACCGTGCAGCAATTTAAGCGCATAGTTTTTCCCGGTCCAAGCCCAGTGGTAAGAAATGTCAATTTTCCAATCAATGTTAAAATCTTTTTTTATGTCCTTACCAGTATATACCCGTCTATTGTCTCGCAATTTATCTATGATCATGTGCCCAATTATTACATTAGAAGCATTCCAATGGTTAGGTAATAATTGGGTGACAGAGCAGGTGTGAATAGGGTGAAGGCTGGTGACCCGGAAATGATTGGAAGATTTAAATTTACGTGTGTATATGTTCCCACTGCATCCTTGTATAGAACATCTTACAATATACCTTTTCTTACAAGATTTAACCACGTAATATTCAAAACCTTCAATTATAGCTTTCTTACCAATTGATAGCATACATTCTTCCTTATCTCTAAATTTATCACCCAATTTGATACTACATGGAACTCTATTTTCAAGATTACATCTATGATTATTTTGCAAAATAATTTCCGGTGCATGTGGGGGTGAGGCATATTTGCAAAAAATTGGCTACGATTATTTTGTGATGATTCATCAGAAATAAAGGGCTCATTTAGATCAAAATCAGCGGACTTACAAGAAGAATATGTTTTGGTCTCGTGCAATGTGATGGAATGTGTTGGGACCTCATCGATAACATTTGAAAAATCACTGACAAAACATTCAACATCGTCGTCATCATTAACATCTATTACATCAGAACCAACCATGTATGACAAGGAGATCATGATGTCTGCGTTTATGTTGAATTTTTGTTTGCAATAATTGACTAGTTTAAAGTAGTTGATGCTGTTTGGGAGTAAAACTTTCCTTGTTGATGATTGACATACAAGAAAACATCTAAATTTTACGGTGAATTTCTTAGAAGTCATAAGGTTTAAGAAGGGATTTCAGGTAGTTTTCTTAAAAGATAATAAGCGGGAGTTATTGTAGGCAGAATACACTGAATTAGTACTTTGCGTTTGGGCCCATTACATGTTTATATTTGCAACACAAGGAGTATCAACTTTAGTACTTAATAGTCGCATAATAGAGGTACACATGTATAAATGCAGAAATAAATTGGCGTAACTACCTTATAAACAGAACCATTAGATAAGCGCATAAAAATAGTACCATCTATTAACTACACTCACAACCACATGGTAAGTGTGGTATTAATTAGTGCACTAACACGGCACATAAAATAGTTAAACACGAGTAAGTACAATGCGAATAATTTTTTTTTTCATTTTTTTTAAACATTAAAGTAAAACAAATAAATTTGAATTTAACTCATTATTACTTTATAAATACCAACCTCAAACACAATACTAGGCACACAGTTTCAAAGAAAATTCAATACGAAAAAAAAACAAAAAAATACTAATGGAATGTCGTCTGCCCCATACATGCGAGGAAATGAAAAATTATGTTATAAACCAATGCTTCAAAGAAGATGCGGATCGAAAACAAGCTCTTGTTGAGGTTATCAAGCAGCTTCATGTAGCAAATGAACACAAAAAATGTTTGCAACAACAATACGCAGAATGCAAACACTTGTCTGCAGGAAGAAAAGCAGTTATCGACAAATTTTTTAACGATGAAGGTCGGAAAGACAATGATATTATTTAGGCGTTGTGGGGTTGTGTTACACAAATACGAGAGCAAATAAGCAACTAGATACGTTGGTGTTATGAAGAAAACATAAAAGATGGGTCTGTATCACAGGACTACCAACAATTTGGACAAGGTGAAGCAAATACTTCTGATGCACCGGTATTTATTAGGCAACCATACAAACAACCTCACCTGACCAAAAATGTACTACATGATGAAGAAGATTCGGGATGGAGCGAGAGTAAAGAGCAGGAGCTTGTGAAAATGGAAGCAGATTACGAACAGAGCATGATTGCGAGATATTCTGCTTACGACGATGGTTATCACTCAGACAACTCTCAAACCTGAAATCACCCAGATTACGTATAGTAGTTGTTTTAATGTATTATCTAACTTTATGTTATGTTTTCAAACTATGATCTTCTATTCTTCCCAGGAGTTTATGCATGTTTTTGTTATTCACACACTTAAGAACAATCAAGCAATATGAAAGTACATGTAATTAGATATTAATAGTAATAATAATAATAATAAATAAATAAATAAATAAATAAATACAATATGAAAAAAAAACAAAAGAAAAACAAAAAACAAAAAAAAAAGAAAAAAAAATAAATACTATAACAACCACCAATTAAATACACGAGTAAGTTGTTCACCTACTCGATACACAAAACAATCAAAAGCATAATAATGTTAAAATAAATGAGGTACGTAACTATGTCAATGTAAAAGCTACTAGTCAACAGGATGGAAGCAAAGGAAAATGAAGATTGGCAACTATCTCTTGATATTGACGACTCAGATCTATGCCTAACCCCAGTCATGCAAACCAACACCAGCCACCAAACACGGGTGGACAAGACAATCACGAAAACAAAAATTTCAAAACAGAGGTGTAGTAGTGAAAATAAAGATTTGGAACCGGTTAGGATAATACCTGGCCCTGCAGGTATTGTTCAATCAGCAAAGCTGCGTAAAAAACATCATATTCTTGAAGCTTTAGCGGAATCCCAAGTCCCCACACAAGAATACATTATGAAAATAGATGAAGATTTGGCTGACGATGAGTGTTTTACCAGTGGGCCATGGGTTAGCGCCGTTGATTTTTTTCATAAAAATGGGGGGATTGTATCTGGATGTTTAGGAAACATTAGTAAGTTTATGAAGAAAGGTAAACTCGAACAAGTTGTTGCAATACTTAATCCTGAATCTCCAAATGCACTTGGAGATCTAACAGTTACACTAAAAGATCCTACGAGTTCAGTTACTGGTTCAGTACACCACAAAGTTTTTAATGAAGGCACGGGGTATCGAAGGAACCATTTGTTGAAACTTAAGACCTTGATAGATCTTAGAGCCTGTGGATCGTTATTAATGTCTATGTAATCACAAACACACGAATAGAGAATCTCTACAACTTGTATTGTATAGCGGAATTCAAATACAAGCAATACACAAAATACTAAGAATACTTTGATCCTCTATGGATCGTTTATTATGAACTAATATTGTTTTCTAAACCGTACATAATGCATTGGCTAAGGGTTCCTTTTATACTACAAGAAACCCTAAACCCTCTTACAAGAAACAAATAATATTAAAACTATGACAGATATCCTACATATCTTGTCTCAAAATAACTAAATTCTATCTATATTAAGACTACGGATAAACTATATCCGTAGGAACAAAGTATCTGCAGGAACACTTCTGTCAGCAGGAACCAGTAAAGCTATCCGCAGGAACCTGTCAGTAGCATTCTTCAGCAGTAACTTCTAGAATTCCCAACAATCCTCCCCTAATCTTGAATTTGACAATGTTAAGTTCAAGATTCTTGATAGATCGTCTAATAACCAAAACATGAGGATTGAAAGATGAACATATGCAGCAAAGTAACTACCAGCAGCAACCAACTCTATGTCAGCAGCAACAAGTAATAATCTTTGAAGACCAAGATTCCAGTAGCAACAGCAACCTATCAGCAGCAACCAGATCCAACAGCAACATGAGTAGATTTTATGAGCCTTTACCAAGTAGCTACTCACTCTTGGGCTAGCTAGTCCTTTGGTGGAATCATGACATCACCCTGGTGAACTAGTAACCAGTCTAACACTCAGAACATGAATCATGAGTGTGTTGAAAAACCCTAATGATTTTTGGCAAATCATCACAGCCATAAACGAATTTGACTTGTCTTTACCTGTAGCCGTTTGCTGAGGACTAGCCAATTCTTTGGTGGATTAAATCACCTTGGTGAATTGATAACCAAATTTGGTATTCCACTGCCTTTACCATAAGCTATATACCAGTGGGCTAGTCAATTCTTTGGATTTCTATAGGATAAGATCCATGGTAAATTGATGACCATTTCAACTCTCAGCAATTAAGCATGAGTGAGTTGAGTACCCTATGGTTTTTAGCAAACCATTACAGCTATCAACAGATTTGATGTGTCTTTACCAAAGCTGTACCCTTTGGACTAGCCAACTCTTTGATGGAACAGTCAACATCATGGTGAGTTGATAACCATATAACCAACATATGTACCTGTATACAACAAAGAGTGGCAAAACTACAAATAAAAGTTACCCCAGTGAATGTTCAATTCTGACCCCATGCTGAGATGCCAATTGTTGTTTCACAAGCAGATTCCTCCTCATCTTCATTATAAGTTCTGCAGCATGAGTCATGTCATTACCCACCATATCAGCAGGAACAGTCAACTTCACCTCAAGCAGCTGTCTCACTGTATCCTCTGTAAGTGGATAGGTAGAATCTGCAAACATGTATAATGCCTTCCCAGCCATAGTATAGATCATATGAACATTGCAGAGGGGGAAATATTGCCAACTAGCAATATCCTAATCAGCCTGGCCTCTCCAAACCTTAAATCCTTTGCCAACATAGTAAGAGGAATCAAAGAGTGTATACAAATCACCCAGTAGAAATAGCCCACATCCCTGAGGTGTATGTGTTCTGAAATAATCAATGATCCAACCATATAAGTGAAGAAGATCATCCTTATCCACTATGGAAAGGATCTCACTGAGAAATGAGAAACACTTTATAGATTCATCCTCTCTGTGCACAATGTTGACCTGTTCTTTCCCAAATGCAGCTGGAGACAACTCCCATTTCACCAAACGAACCCATAGCTCTGGATCTTCACCATCATCCTCTGCATGCTCAATAAATGAGACATCCTCAGCAGGAATAGCTAAAGCTGTGGACTTCCTCTTTCTTGCACGTCTCTTCTGCCTTTTACCAGGAGTAGAAGTAGGAGAAGAATCCTTTGTATCAGCAGCTTCAGTGGATGCAGGAACCTCAGTTGTAGATGGCTGAGATGTATCAGTAGTATCAATGGTCTCTGACTCATCAGCAGTTAAATTAGCTTCCTCAGCTGCAGAGAAATAAGATTCTTCATCATCAGCGACATCCTCAGTAGTTGCAGTCTCCTGAGTAGGAATAGAGTGCTCAGCAGGAAGTGATGGCTCAGAAGGAACAGAATCTGCTGTGGGAACCTTAGGTGCAGTAGCATCTACCAAAGGAGTAGAGTCAGCAGGAATAATAGTTTCAGCAGAAACCACCTTAGGGTCATCAGCAGGTTCAGGAAATTTCAATCTCTTAAGCTGACCACCAATTCTAAGGATCTCATTCTGAATCTTATTATATTCCTCAATTAATTGAACATCCTCCATAGCCCTTATTTGTTTCTAAGTATACCCAGAACCACATTTCTCATATACACCCTCTGATGTGCTTGTGTCATGGGCCTCTCTCTCTTTTCTCTAGCCTTCCTCTCAGCTTCAGCTTTCTTCTTATGCACACCCATAGCAACCATTTGTTGTACATAATTTTCCATCTCAAAATCTTTACNAAGGATCTCATTCTGAATCTTATTATATTCCTCAATTAATTGAACATCCTCCATAGCCCTTATTTGTTTCTAAGTATACCCAGAACCACATTTCTCATATACACCCTCTGATGTGCTTGTGTCATGGGCCTCTCTCTCTTTTCTCTAGCCTTCCTCTCAGCTTCAGCTTTCTTCTTATGCACACCCATAGCAACCATTTGTTGTACATAATTTTCCATCTCAAAATCTTTACACAAGACCTTCTGAGATAATCCTGGATTATGAAGAACATGAGAAGCAATATTTTCCCAGGTGTCTGGAGTGAACTGTGAGGATAAGACATCCAACTCCTCCCTTCTCTCAGCAGGCAAAGAATCCAAATCAGATTTATTCAAATTATCTTGCACCTTTCTTGCCACTATCTCAGATAGTTTTAATTCCTCTTGCCTCTTAGCCTCATCTGCCAACTCTTACTCAGTTAACTTAGCAGCAACTCTTGCACTCAAGTCCTCCAGTTCAAGCTCTGTCTTGGACTTTACCCTGGATGGAAGACTCTCTTCACGCATGACTGCTTTTCCCTTCACAGAATCCTTTGGCATAGTTACATCAGCAGGAATGGGAGAAGTTTCAGCATCAGTAGAAGCAACAACAGAGTCAATCTTTGTAGGAGACTGGTCAGCAGAATCCTTGGTGGTATCTTCAGTAGGAACAGGCTTAGCAGTGTCAGTAGGAATATCAGAGGAATCAATATCCATTGAGTCATCTCCTTTTGCAGCATCCAACTGAATCACTGGATCAACAACTGGAGCATAATTAATCTTTGTAGCCTTGTTAAGATATTGGCGCCTCTTCTTCCTTTGAATGAAAATAGGAGCCTTCACCTTGGACATAGAAGTATCAGCATGTTTGGCCTTTGGAGAAGGTGTTTGCTGCGCCAAAGTTGCATCTGCTAGCACAATGAGAGGGTCCACATCCTCTTCTTCATACTCTGATTCTATCACCAATTTCCTTTTCTTCTTTTGAACCAATTGATCCTCCAAATCCTTAACCCTGGTCTGAAGAGCAGAAATCTGACCCCCAAGAGTTGTCTTTGTTTCTTTTAGCTCCTTCTCCAAATTGTCAACCTGCTTTACGTACCTGCCAAGTAAAGCATATACATTGGTGAGAGTAACAGGGTCCTCAGTTCCATCAGCAGGATTATCTGCTGATTTAGGAGCATCATTGGACCTATCAGGAGAAACATGAAGACCATCAGGAGAATTAGGTTTCTCAACAAAAGCTTCTCTAGTAGGACTAGGAGACTTATGTATGTGAGAGGTAGATGGCTCATCATGAGACTTAGAGAGAGAAGTAAAAGTAGGTTCAACATGGGGCTCCATAAGAGGCTTGATGAGACAAAAAATGTTACGTTTTTAGGGGTCCGTTTGAGTCCTAATTCGTATATTATTGGATCGGATTTCACCCAAAGTCGTTTCTTTTCTCATTATAGGTACTTTTGAGGAGAAAATAACAAAAGAAGCATTTTCGGGCGTTTTCGGAGTGAAAAAGTGCGGAAAACAACAAAATCTCAAAAGACCCTAAAGTGCACAGAA
>LBNU01003312.1:67100-77911 GCA_014162995.1 Artemisia annua
ATATAAAAGTGATCACTTGCTCGAATTTGGGAAGCTTATATAAGATAATCATCTTTATTCTTCGATTAAGTATTTCTTTCATATTCTCGAGCCTTTAAGTAATGAAAACTTCGTCACGGGCTTTTCTTGAGTGAATATCAACTTTGACTCGGCTCCTTGACTCTTTTCCACATCTCGTGCTCTTTTTGGGCTTTAAGGTTGCTTTTTGTGATGTTTTAGCAATATCCATACCTGCACAGTCATAAACACAAAAACACGATATCTTTGGCTTTGAACGTTAGTTTTTGGTCTAAAATAGTCTAATAATGGTGAATAAAAGATATGTGAATAAGCACATATCAGCAGGTAAGGATATTGCAAAAACAGCATAGAAATCAACCAAAAAGCCTAAAACGAGCACGAGATGTGGAAAAGTGTCTAAAAGTGAAGCCGAAGATGAAATTTGCTTAAGAAAAGCCCGTGATGACGAATTTATATCTTAAAGGCTCAAGAAAATAAAAGAGACGCTTAATCGAAGTTCAATGATAATTATAAAGATAAACTCTCCAAGTTCGAGCAAGTGATCACTTTTAAGTCTTCAAAGACCTTTGGAAAGCTCATCAACACGCTACCTCAAGTTACAAGAACTTATGTTTAATTCTTAGAAAGTTTAGTAGCTTTGTAATAGAAGTTTACGTGTAGTTTTCATGAAATGTAAAAGTCTAAGGGGCAATGTGTACACGATGTAAACAAGGAAGCCTCCTTGGCTCCTTTAAATAGCACCCCCTAGCCTTCATTTGAGTCTAGTTAGTTTTATTTGAGTCTTAGCTTATTTTTGTATTAGTGTAAGTTTTCTTAATGCAAGTCTTATTTTGATGTCTTAATCTTTAGCTTATTTTCGCGCTCCTCAATCTTTTTCTTTAATCTTTACTTCTTTTTGAGCTTATTTACGTCTATCTTATTAATTTACAAAAGCTTTTATAAGAGTTCACCACCTTTGCATGTATTTTTGGAATCGTATGGTTTGAATAGAATGGGTTAGGGTTTGTTTTGGTGTCTTGGCTTATTTGGTAGCTTACTTAGTGTCTAAAACTGGTTTCTTAATAAGTTTTTATAAGTTTCTATTAATCCAAATCATTAGTTTCGAGTCTAAAAAGTTTCCAGCCTAATTTTTGATCCTAGCGAGTATGGTTTTTAGGGTTTAGAGAGTATGGAATTTTTCTAGATTTCTAACGAGTATTAAAGTGTGGTTAGCGAGTATGAATTGTCACCTAGCGAGTATTGTCATAAACCTAGCGAGTAAGGCTAGCCTTTTAGCGAGTATGGTCTCTTGGTCATTTCTAGCGAGTTTGGTTTGTAATCTAGCGAGTATGACTTTATTTTATATCGAGTATGGAATTTTCTAAGTCTAGCGAGTATTGTTTTCCAAGTTAGCGAGTTTCACACTTTTTTTAGCGAGTTTGGTCACTTTTCAATTTATAGCGAGTATCAAGTTTAAAAAACAGCGAGTATGGTTTTTTTTTATATATAAGTTTATAGCGAGTTTGGTCCTTAGTCAGTGAGTATCACAATTTAAAGAAGTTAGCTAGTTTCATTTGTTTTATAAGCCGGGCTTGGCTTTTATCCACCTCATCGTTAATCGAGTGAGGTTTCATTTCTTTTATATCTAAACGAAACTCCGTCGAAATTTCTAAAAACCTTTTTAGTTTTATTCAACTTAATTTAACTTCTTTTCTTATTAGTTTAAGTTTAGTTCGTTTAATCTTTAAACATTTCTTTAGCAACTTTTCTATTCGTTAATTAAAATCAAAACACCAAAAACATTTTCCTTTTTACTTTCTTTTATATTTTAAAGTTTTAATTTCATTTCTCTTTTGTTTAGTCTAGACTTATGTTTTCTTTTCTTGATCAACTTATCTCTTTTAATATTGTAGTTTATTTCATTTAAGTTTTAAACAAATTGTCGTAGTATAAACAAAAACCAAATCTCATCCTTCAAACTTATTCATCTCACATAACTCACGACTCGAGTGACAAGATCAATTCAACCTCATTGGGANTTAGACCTTAATTAGAGTAGTCTTTAACCTAACGAACACTATTCCCTGTGAGAGAACGATCAATCCCCCGGTACTTGCCACTACACTATACTACATCGGTCAGGTACACTGCCTGGTGGGGATTGTAAGCTTCTCGAGATCCCTCGAGAGGTAAAACGTAGTGCATGTTGCAATCCCACGCGCATCAAGGCTCATCTATTGATTGGTCAGACACATGAGGTGGACTAGTGGTCATATGGTCAGAGGTGTGTTTGGGAGATGGGTAGGCCAAGTCATCAACATCCTCATTAACAGACAGTGATGGGTCTGCAAGGATGTTGAGTTGCTCAGTAGGAGCAATAGGTCTGGGAGAAAGTGGTTGCTGAGAATCCATAGGAGCAGATGCAGTGGCATCAGCAGCATGAGATGGACCAGCAGCTGCAGATAAGGATGTCCCTGCATCAGCAGCAACTGATGCAGATGCATCAGCAGCAACTGGTGCAATCCCACCAGCAGCATTAGGCTGGGGTGGTTGTCCACCATCAGCAGCACCCCCTGCTTCAGCATTATTGCCACCAGGCAACATAGCTGGCAAAATAGGCCTATGTTCCCCTGTAAACCCACTAAGCATATTTGAGAATACTTTAGTAGTGAGAGGGACAATGGGGTGATGTGTCCTATCCTAGGTCTTTATGCCTATTATTACTTGTAAGAACCTAGGGTACATTAAGAACTTATTTTTCGTAGCACTAACATTATCACACATACACTAAAAAATATATCTTGAAAAATCAAAAGTAGTACCCTGTGATAAACAGACGATTGCACAACCAAGATGAGTGGAGAATTGATCCCATCCTCCTGACTTTTGACTGAGACACTGCAACATGGTATGCATCAAGAATCTCCATTTGGGGCACAGCCTTCCCTTGTACCAAGCATTAGTAACCTCTCCGTGATATCCAATATCTCTTAACCCCATAAGTATGTTTTCCCCATCATTATGATAGACACTATGTTTATCATTCAACTGAAGCCTAGTACGAATCAAATCTTCAGTGACCACATACTCGACCCCATCAATGGTTGCAACCAACATTGTTGGATCATCTTCTGGCTCTTTTCTAGCAGTAGCCCAAAATTGGCGAACAAGAGACTCACACAGGAGGTCAGGGCTACATGTAAGAGCAAAATGGATTTTGGATCTTTTCAAGAAATCCACCATTGACTCAAAAACTTCATGTTCCTTGGTTTTGCCTTTTCCCAAGTATGCAACTTTATTGTGATCGCTTTTAAATTTCAAGGCAGCCATTTGAGAAAAAGATGAGTGAGCAGATGGTTAATGGAGAAATGCGTGGGAATGAGTGATAGGAAGTTATGAAATGGGGGTTATTATAAAGGCGTAGTGAATCAGCTATTTTGGGCGTGGCATACACACGTTAGGGTATATATGGAAGTTACCCAAATCGTGGTAATGAATTGATAAAGAATCGTGGATCGAATCTTTGACCAATTTAGACTTTCAAGTACCTCCCAAATATACTGAATTTTGTAACCTTCAGCAGCAACCAAAAGTCAACTAGCAGGAATGTGTGGTCAATCAGCAGAAACTAATTGGAAAATCATTCCGCAGTAACCAGCCTTCCGCAGAAACTAATTACAAAAATATCAGCATGAACCCCTTCATCCGCAGAAACTAATTACCTCAGTAAGTATCTATGCTTTTGGTCAACGCAGCATCTAGAAGATANAAGAAAAGTAATAACACACCAATCAACCAATAATTAATAGTTAGGTTTCATTAGATCTAAGCAAACACAAGAAAAATCTAGCCTAGCATGTTAATTGAAAGACAAGCATAAGATATAATAAACCAACACATAGACATATTGATTAATTTAAGTGAGGACTTATCTTCAATTGAACATGAAGGATTCAAGGGTGAAAAACCCTTGAAAATTCAGCCAAATTCGTCTTTAGGGTTTTTCCCAAACTTGTACCAAAAGTTCCACACCAATGTATAAAAAATAGAAAAGTATATATAGATTTTACACTCTGACGGCGTCAGGTTATGGGTTCTGACATCGTCAGCTCGCCGTCATTAGGGTTCTCGGATGGCCTAGATCTACTTCTGACGCCGTCACTTGTAAATGTGCTCTGGGCCGTCACTCTTTAGCATTACACCTGACGGCCTACTTTCTCTAACACCTGACGCCGTCAGGTGTAAACATTTGTTTTCTTCATAGGGCGTCTAGTGTAATTTGATTTTACTCCTTTGCCAATGTTGGCTGACGGCGTCACCTTGTGACTCTGACGCCGTCAGGAAGGTTTTCCAGCTTCTTTTGAGACTTTGTCGTTTTCTTCACTTTTATGCTCCAAAAACGTCCAAATTAGCATGTTTTCTAGAATTCTTCTCAAAAGTACCTAAAATGACAAAAGGAACGATTTAGGGCAATATTTGATCACATTTACTCGAATTAAGGTTTAAATGACCCCTTAAAACGGGTACACTTTTCCTCTCATCAGCTGGCAAAAGAGGCCTATGTACCCCTATAAACCCACTAAGCATATTTGAGAATATTTTAGTAGTGAGAGGGACAATGGGGTGATGTGTCCTGTCCTGGGTCTCTATGCCTATTATTACTTGTAAGAACCTAGGGTACATTAAGAACTTATATTTCGTAGCACTAACATTATCACACATACACTGAAAAATATATCTTGAAAAATCAAAAGTAGTACCCTGTGATAAACAGACAATTGCACAACCAAGATGAGTGGAGAATTGATCCCATCCTCCTGACTTTTGACTGAGACACTGCAACATGGTATGCATCATGAATCTCCATTTGGGGCACAACCTTCCCTTGTACCAAGCATTAGAAACCTCTCCGTGATATCCAATATCTCTTAACCCCATAAGTATGTTTTTCCCATCATTATGATAGACACCATGTTTATCATTCAACTGAAGCTTAGTACGAATCAAATCTTCAGTGACCACATACTCTTCCCCATCAATGGTTGCAACTAACTGTGTAGGATCATCTTCAGGCTCCTTTCTAGCTGTAGCCCAAAATTGGCGAACAAGAGACTCACACATAAGGTCAGGGCTACATGTGAGAGCAAAATGGATTTTGGATCTTTTCAAGAAATCCACCATTGACTCAAAAACTTCATGTTCCTTGGTTTTGCCTTTTCCCAAGTATGCAACTTTATTGTGATCGCTTTTGACTTTCAAGGCAGCCATTTGAGAAAAAGATGAGTGAGCAGATGGTTAATGGAGAAATGCGTGGGAATGAGTGATTGGAAGTTATGAAATGGGGGTTATTATAAGGGCGTAGTGAAGCAGTTATTTTGGACGTGGGATACACACGTTAGGGTATTTATGGAAGTTACCCAAATCGTGGTAATGAATTGATAAAGAATCGTGGATCGAATCTTTGACCAATTTTGACTTTCATGTACCGCCCAAATTCACTGAGTTTTGTAACCTTTAGCAGCAACCAAAAGTCAACTAGTAGGAATGTGTGGTCAATCAGCAGAAACTAATTGGAAAATCATTCCGCAGTAACCAGCCTTCCGCAGAAACTAATTACAAAAATATCAGCAGGAACCTCTCATCCGAAGAAACTAATTACCTCAGTAAGTATCAATCCTTATGGTCAACGCATCATCTAGAAGGTATTTTTACTTTCCAACCGTCCCCATTAAATTCCATTAAATCCCACTTAATGCTCAAATCACGTCTATAAATAAGGCCATAACTCACAATATACGCATATCTTCCACTTTAATCTTTAATTAATCCCTAAATCTTCCCAATCTCTCACAAACATGAATCCTATTGAAATCTCCTCCGATTCCTCTTCAGATTCTTCAGATCATCACAATGCCCCTCTACCTCCTCCTCCACCACCACCAATGCCTGTTAGACGAAGGCGTGGTTGGAGAACCAAGGAGGAAGCACTGAAAAGGAGACATGATGTACCAGCTCCTCCTCCTCCACCACCACCACCTCCAGCACCACTTCCTTTCTCATCTTCTGACTTAGAGGATGATTTAGCACAACTTCCACGCTGGGTATATGATTCAGATACCCCTGATGAGACAAAGCATTTGGAGTTGCTGTTCATTGAGGACTTGGATGAAGGTCCTTTCGAACCACCACCTCTTTCAAAGCTTCTGACAAAAGAGATGGAATGAGTTGTGGCTGGGATGAGCCAGATACCAGTTCCTCAACCTGCCAAGAGGTTGTCAAAACCACCTCCACAAGTATTGGGGCTGGTTTGCAAATAGCTATGGCCGCCTGAGATGAAGGCCAAGGATGTTGAGAAGGCGTGCTGAGGAATAAGGGGGCTGGTGAAGGCACATCTAATCCCAAGGGCAAAGGGAAGAGGAAGCAGGATAAGGTGCTAAGGTGTCTGGTAGTGGGTGTTTGTTTTGTTGATGGATGTTAAGTTGTAGATGTTAGGATTGGTTGTAAATTCCTTTGTTGATAATGAATGAACTTTTATTTTTCTCTTTATTGTCATTCATCTTGTTCTGTTCATAAGGTTGATTCTCCTGACATAATCCAAACAATTTATCAGCAAGAACTACAATCAGCAGGAACTGTATTAGTATTCCGTAGGAACCACTTAATCAGCAGAAATCACCCTCAGCAGTATTGTGCAAAAATATCTTTAGGAAAAATCTTAGGGTATTTACTCTGCCACCTAATACGCATTAATGAACCTACACTTTGACTTTCGCCTATAAAACAGATCCAAAACTTTCACAAAACCTAATTATCCATCAATAGTAAAAACCATGAGTTCGAAACCCTAAATTATTGAATCTTCATCTGATGCTGCAACCAAAATTGAATCACCAACAAGGAGCACAGATGAATCCCCAGATGCAGAGAAGAACCAGATGACCAAAAAGCCATCCAAGAAGAAGATGAATGATGTTGGAACATCAAGCAAAGTTTCCAATCTGCCCATGTCACCTGAATATTCTGAAGATTCCAATCCTTGGATTCCTCTCCAACCACCTTCTAGGGAGCTCATATCACCCTTCCTGTGTACTTCTTCAGATGAGGATGAACCCCAAAGTCAAGCTCCCTCAACTCCAACAGGATCAGTAGAGAATTCTTCCAAACTTCCAAATTGGGGATTTGATTCAGATCTCTCTGATGATGATGGGAAAGGGAAAGGGAAAGGAAAGGTTGAGTAGTGTCAGGATTAGAGTCATGTTTCACATTGTGTCAGGGTCTGTAGAATCACCATCTTTTGTAATAATCTTTGATGATCAATGAATTTACATTTCCCTCAACTATGACTTTGATGTTTGTTTCCTGAGTATACTTGATAAATTCAATTCCACGGATATGAGTCACTACTACTGATGCATTTACACTTCAGAAGCAATATTATCAGCAGAAACAGTAACATCAGCAGAAACAAAAACATCAGTAGAATCAACTTAACTTCAAAACAAACACTCAGAACAAAATACACAAAACAATTTAATCCATATAATTGTTAGTATATTCAACAAGTAACCTGCATAAAAAAGTTAGTAAACATACAAAATACATATTCTACAAATCCTCCCTAGAGGCATATGCCTCTCCTCAGGCCTATGCCTCCCCTCAAACATAGCAGTCAACGGTTAACCATCCCAATATGAACAACTAAGTGATTAAACCTAGGTCCATCAAAAGCCTTTGTTAATAGATCAGCCACATTATCATCTGTATGGATTTTAAGCACCTGAATTAAGTGTTTCTCATTTGCATCCCTAATAAAATGGTGCCAAATTTCAATGTGCTTAGTTCTATTATGATATACTAGATTCTTAACAATGCATATGGTACTTTGGTTATCAATAAAGATTTTAGTGTTCATGAAATTGAACCCATAATCAAGTAGTTGATTTTGTATCCAAAGAACCTGACCACAGCAGTTAGCAGCAGCAACATACTCTGCTTCAGTAGAAGAATTGGCCACAATTGTCTGCTTCTTGCACTGCCAAGAAATCAACCTTCTTCCAAGGAATTGACAACCGCAAGTAGTGGACTTTCTATCTAAATTGGCACCAGCATAATCACTGTCACTGTAGGCTTCCAACACAAAAGGAGACTCTCTTGGGTACCAAAGACCAAGTTTGGGTTGGCCTTTAATATACTTAAAGATTTTCTTTACTGCGTTTAGATGGGAAGTCAAGGGTGAGACTTGATGCCTGGAACAAGCACTGACTGCAAATGTAATGTATGGCCTTGAAGCTGTCAAATACATAAGTGAACCAATCATGGACCTGTACAAATGAACATTGACAGCAGGATCTGGTTCAAGGTTATGCTTAGTTTTGGGAGTTTTATAGGGGGTAGTAGCAGTCCTAACATTCTCCATATCAAACTTCTTAAGTATGTCCTTCACATACTTATCTTGGCTGATAAAAATACCATCAGGCTTTTTCTGCACTTGTAGACCCAAAAAGAAAGTTAGCTCTCCCATAGCACTCATCTGAATTCACCCTTCATTAAATCCTCAAACTCTCTGCACCATGCTTCCTTAGTGGATCCAAAGATGATATCATCCACATAGACTTGCACAAGAATGATATCCCTAGAGTTCTTCTTGAGAAAGAGGGTCTTATCAATGGCACCTCTTCTGTAACCATGCTTCAGCAGGAATGCAGATAGCCGAGCATACCAAGCTCTTGGTGCTTGATGAAGTCCATAGAGAGCTTTTACTACTTTGTACACATGGTTAGGATGCTCAGGGTCTTCAAAACCTTTAGGTTGAGTAACATACACTTCTTCTTCAATCTCTCCATATAGAAAAGCACCTTTCACATCCATTTGATAGACCACAAACCCCATATATGATGCAAAGGCCACAAATATTCTTATGGCCTCAACCCTTGCCATTGGTGCAAACACTTCATCATAATCAATCCCTTCTTCCTGTCGAAAACCTTGAGCTACTAATCTTGCCTTATATTTTACCATAATGCCCCTAGCATCCCTTTTATTCTACAAGATCCATTTTGTCCCAATTGCAAACTTTCCATCAGGTAGAGGTACAAGGATCCAAACTTCTTGACTCCGGAATTGTTGCATCTCCTCTTGCATAGCTTCTACCCAACTGGCAATGGAAAGTGCTTGTGCTACACTAGTTGGTTCAACTTGTGATAAGAAGCAAGCAAACATACAATGTTGTTGATCTGTGTGATTGTCTCTTTGTTGAGTCATGACATAAGTAACAAAAGCATATTCTCCAAATTGTGACTTCTTGACTGAACTCCTTGTTTGAACCGTTGCATTGGGATCTCCAAGTATATTATTTTGAGGATTTAGAGTGTGTATCCTCTTAGTAGGGATAGGATTAACTTCAACAGTGGGTTGAAGATTATTCAGTGTAGGAGCAAAATCATCATCATAAGAAGAGGAAATGAAAATGCCAGTAGCTTGTTGATGATTACCAAGATCAGTGGGGGATGAAAATCTACCAAATGGGTCTTCAAAACTTTGGGATGGACAGGTAGAAGTGGGGAATGAATCAGCAGAAATGGATGGTCTAGTAGGAATAGCATCAGCAGTATTCAGATCAGCAGGAACATGAGTTACATTATCAGCAAAAACAGGACTACTATCAGCAGCTTCAATGTTTCTGCGGACATCACTAGCAGATTGCCTCAAGAGTGCTTCAGTATCTTTGGCAAACGCAAAACCAAGCGCATCAGCAGCTTCCTTGGCTGCATGTTCTTGTTGCTGAAGTCTAGCTAATGCCTCTGCATAACTTGAATCTATACCATCCACATCAGAAGCATGTTTATCATTGGTACCTGAAACATGAGGAGATGGAAAAGAAGGAACAACTATAGTTGCTTCCTCAAACTCAGAGTCAGAGTCAGAGTCAGCATCTATGGCTCCTTGATGGTTAGTGGAAGACTCATGGGTACCTACAGATTGGTTAGAAACATATCTAGTATAGCTCAAAGAATCAGTCAAATAGTCTAGGTCAAAATACCAGGCATGACCCTGACCTTGAACATTAGGCTTTTCTTCTAGGTTCCTTAGGTTAAGAGTTTCCTCAATCTTTCTAGCATTCAGATTATAAACCCTATAAGCCTTACTATGAGCTGAATTACCCACAATATACCCCTCATCTGCTTTCTCACCAAATTTTCCTAGTTGATCACTAGTGTTCAAAATAGTCACATGACAACCAATAGGTCTAAAGTGTGTAATACTGGGAACTTTACCAGTGAGAAGTTCATAAGGTGTCTTGTTATGAGGTCTAGTGATGGATACCCTATTCAGAACATAACAAGCAGTGCTTACTGCTTCAGTCCAGAACATAATGGGTAATTTAGAGTCTGCAAGCATAGTTCTTGCTGCCTCTATCAGGAATTTTCTGAAGGAGACAAGGTCCTGTTATATAATTCTCGTTTAAGGCTATTTCCTGGAAAACTTAAGTCTAGATGGTATGGACCTTTCACTGTAAGGAGCTCCTCTAAAACCGGAGCCGTTGTGTTTGTAACACCCCCAACTCAAATATGGCAGCTACAGTGCTGGGGGTATTACGAAAATAGAAACCAGGCACATTTATAGTAAACGACCACAACTCGGGACGTTTAAAATGTGACCAAAACATATCATTCGATTTATAAACCATTTAGAGTACAAGTACTCTTTATATAAAAGTTGCAGCGGAAAAGTAAATAGAGTTTGCAGCGGAAAAATAAATAGAGTATAGCAGCGGAAAAGTAGAAGACACAAAAGGTTTGACGAATGACATG
>LBNU01003312.1:78585-99069 GCA_014162995.1 Artemisia annua
CGTCAAAAGAAAGGAAGAATAGAAAAGAATAAAAGACACGAAGGAAAGACAATAATTCCTAATAGTCTCGGTATTACCCATTTCCCAAAATATAATAAGATTATATTCGTTAAAGTGTAGTAAGAAAATAATATATATTTTTGTAAATTTCGGCATGACCTGCCCGTTTATAAAGCATTTCCCGAGTCATCGACTCTTTTAAATATAAATAACGTTAATAATAATATAAGTGTAGATATTAATATGATTGGATATATCATTCGCGTTGTCCATTAGTTGTTCAGGTTTATCGACCATTTCGTATAGTTCGGGTTCCAGGTACGTTAAGATCTTTAAGGGCCTAACGTACCCTACCGTCTCGTGTACCAAAGGGTCCATAAGTCCAAATAACCATAGCCGCAAATCCAATACGTCCAATACAAGCTCACAAGTCATAATATAAGTCGTCAAAGCGGATACTAAGTCCGTCATCCAAATTAAATTAACTTTAACAATTTTATATTTTAATTTCATAGTTATTATTCCGTATTTATATTTACCGTTTAAAACTAATAATAATAATAATAAGGTTATAATAATAACAATAACCATCCGAGACTAATAACCAATCCCGACAAAACATAACCAAAACCAAATCCGAAACAAACATCACAAATCCCATATCTCGCCTCAACCAAAAATACCAAATCTAATCCTAAACCCGTCACTAATCCTATAATCACAACCTCAATCCCAAATACCACTTCGGCTTCACCAAGACTTAACCTAATCTAATTATTAACCAACCAAATGACCAAATAACTCAACCAAGGCAACCCGTGACCACCCACCGCCACCAAGGTGGCTCGGTGGTGGTGGTTCAAGGCTGCCGAGCCACGGAAACAACCAAACGAACCCAAAATCCAATCCCAAACACAAAACTATGTCCCATTCGTCACCATACCTCATCAAATCACAAAATAAACACAAACCCTCACCGAGTCACGAGTTGACTCGGTGAGTCGAGACCGAGTCACGACCGAGTCATAGTCCAAACGACCCAAGAGTAGTTTTCCACACGATTTTTATATTAAAACATTAATTAAAAACGTTTTTAATAAAGATTTATTAAGAAAAATTCGGGTAAATAAAAATTAAAAATTAGGGTTTATGTTTAAATGGGTTTTTATCAAGAAAACATGTGAAATAGGGGTGGGAGAAGGTTCGGTTACCAAAAGCTCGTCGGAAAAAGGGNGAGGTGAAACGAGTTGCGGGGATGAGTCGGGGATGTCCCGATCTACAAGATGGTATGGGTGGTGTAATGTGAGGTGGCCGGAAAATTTTCCGGTGGCCGGAATTGGTGGCGGCGCCGGCGGTGGGTGTTGGCCGGATTTTTAGAGAGAGAGAGAAGAGAGAAGAAGGTGAAAGTGTGTGTGTTTTTGGAGTGAGTAAAGAATGAAAGGAAGGGAGGGTAAGGGTATATATAGGGGAAGTAGTTTGGGTGGGTTTTAGCTAATCTTCTCACAAAACGGTTCGGGACTTGATATGACTTAGCAAACGGACTCGAAAAATTATAAAACTTGCGCCATCGTTCTCGAAATAGTTTTTCCAATAAAATCAAGCATAAACTTCATAGTTTTTCCCAAACTCATGATAATTTAAATAATTTGGCAAGTAAAACATATTCGGGCTTTTCTAGGTTGTGCTGAGCTAGTCTACAAATAATTTCTCGTTCCTAATATATCTCACGCTCTTCAAATCAAATTTAACATGCTTTAAAGTTTTAAAACGTTTCAGGCTCTAAAAATAGAAGTTTGGCTAGGATTAGGTTTTAGGAAAAATACCAGGTGTTACAATCGAATATTCGGACAATGATCTTGAACCTTAAAGTTTAACAAACATACATTAGTACCAAGTAATAATCAAAGGATACACATATCTAGTAATATAATTTTACTGCATGTGTGTCGTACTTAGAAGCAACTGCATATGTCTCCACATGTTTTTTGCAAAGCCACAATTGTTTTGTGTTTCTCGAACTTGCTGCTTTCGAAGTAACTGGTGTTATTCTGCTGCTACATGTCTTGCACCCAGTGTATGCCCATCCACTGTCATATTGTATGCTATGTATGGTTGCATACACAACACAACACGAACCTTGTATTTTTTTAGAAAGTATTATTTATAAATCGAGTGTTCCAGGTAAATTATTCACTCAGTAAAAACTATTTGATTGCACAAAATAAAACAAAACGAAACACCACTTACTGGTTCAATGTCACGAATCATAGCAACAACTCGCTTGACACACTCGTGAATGAACTCCGCAGATGTCACAACATGGGTGCCTTGATAGCATGGTTCGATTTGGAATCGTGTTGGATCATACCCATCTTGTTGTTCGTAACTGTGGATCGAATATTTGTTTTTTTTAAGTTAATAACTACCGACATATATACTGGAGGTTAAATTAAAACATTTACCATTCTCGGAAACATAGCAATTGCGGAATATCTCAATTTATAAAAATCTTCGATCCAAACAAAGCATTGTGTAATGTTGGTTTGTCTGCATTGTGTATAAATTTGATTACATTTAAATATGTGGATTTACAAAACGGGAAAAGAGAATAACCAAAGGATATACAACAATCTAGAGATGAAATTAGACGATGCAAAACTTACTATCCCAATATTTAACTTTCACAAGCATTAAGATAAAGTCAATCTGACCATGTTCTTTAAACCTTTCTTCATAATCATCCCATAGCAACGCCCAATTATCCCAAAATGTACAATCAACCCTTAAAGATCTGTAGAGTTCACCAAAATTAAATGGTAATACATGTAAATTGCATTATGGGAAAATTAAAATTTATAGGGATTTAGATTAGTTCACTTACTCAGCGTCTTCGATGACAACTGATCTACGTATTTTTTGCCCTCCGTGACTATTCACCTGAACAATATTTCCAACACCTACAACAGTTCCAATTATATCTGCCAATTCAATAGCATGATTAGGTTGGTTGAGCTAAATAAAAACTTATTGGAGGCCATACAAAATACACATAAAAACAATGCATATCGACACAATCGTGCTTGTGATACTCATAGTCCGTATCCAAGATACGCGCGAATGGCTCATTAATGAACCCAAGATAGTTTGTGTTCATGTGATCAACACGGGTANTGACTATTCACCTGAACAATATTTCCAACACCTACAACAGTTCCAATTATATCTGCCAATTCAATAGCATGATTAGGTTGGTTGAGCTAAATAAAAACTTATTGGAGGCCATACAAAATACACATAAAAACAATGCATATCGACACAATCGTGCTTGTGATACTCATAGTCCGTATCCAAGATACGCGCGAATGGCTCATTAATGAACCCAAGATAGTTTGTGTTCATGTGATCAACACGGGTAACATTGGTACCTTTGTAAAAACTGAGCTTCCACTTGTGTGGTACCAAAGGCATCCTTCCACCATTTTCAGCTACACCAAAATTTGATCTGACGTAACATTGACCCTCTTGTAAAAGAGGTTCAAATTTAAACATCAGTTCCTTTCTTATGTATACTAGAATGCGCTTGCACTGTGACAAAAATTGAAAAGTTTAGAATGTTTGTTAACCATGCATGAAAACAAAGTATTATGAACGTATCAAGAATACCTCTTCATCCTGGAAAACACAATCCAAACTATATGGATTGTGATCTTCATTCAGCCTTTGAGAGTGCCAAATCGATATGCATCTTCCTTTAATTGCCATGTCAATAATCATAGGATCCATATCTTTAATTAGAGTCATCCGTCGTTCTGGCACGCTCATACCTGAAAATTTTTAGCAATCCTATATAGCATCCGAATGTACCGAAATAAAAATATATGATTGATAATAAATAAATACTAAACCTCGTGTGCGACCCCCAGAAGCAGGCATGTTCATGGTGGAACCTCTCTTTTGATGCATAGACATTCCTGGGATAAAATTATACATGATATTAGAATGTAAAAAACATACATGCTCAAATATCCAAAATGGCAAATAGTTTATTCATCAATAAAGAACATGTGGAAGTACCCCTAGCGGTAGATGCACTCAATAGAGAGTTCTTGCTTTGATCCCCGCTTGTACCTATAAATATAAAAACAATAAATGATTTATAATCCACATTGTATTTAAAGAAAATTAGGACATCTAGATGACTTTGCCAATACACAAACCGGATGAAACAGATGCATAATACGAATTCTCAACATCGGTGTTTTCCCTAGCCGAACGTGGAAACGAAGATGCCGGGGCTGGAAGTTCCTCATATTGTGCATTGTATGATGCGGCCATGCCAAAAAATTTATGTGCACGTCAATTAAACCCGGTAATCACAAAAATGTGTTACACATAGCATTTGAATTAAAAAAAAACCATGTTTAGTATGTAACATCACAAAATAAAATACCTTTATCAAGCTGGTTTTACAATCTGCTTGTCGAGCTCATTCGACCTGAAAAATTATTTTGAGACATCTTCGAGATCATTCCCGGTGCTGTCATGGACTCAGCATGTTAATTGTATACAGTTCTATTATGATAGTGTACAAAACACATACAAAGTAATGGAAAAAATATATAAAATAAACGGATGTAAAATTACATTGCATTTGCCTTCCCGGAGTGTCACTTGTAAATATCCTAGTTTCCTTTATGTTAGCCTTTGTATTTGCAAAATTACCTGGTGCAAGTTACATAAAACATGAATTTTATGTCTTCAAAGGAAATCACTACACAAATGCATTATACGCGTTTTAAATTTGCACGCAACAAATGAAAATATTAATACCATTTTGCGGCGGCTCTGGTCTTTCACGTGCATAAGCAAGTGTATTCGGCATAGTTGTTTTCCCTTTGGCATAATCTATAGAGGGAAAAAATTAAAATGATTAATGAGATAAGTTATTAAAACAAAACAACAAATAACATAAAATAAAAATCAACAATTGGGAAAGACCTCAACCAAAATTTTGCATGATAATATTTACCATACCTGATTTGTTAACAGGTGGCCTACCTGGACGGCGAATACCGGAATCATTCGAAGCATTAACATCCACAGCTTACAACATATTATATAAATATTGTTAGCAGACGATATGGAGTGCACAAGAAAGAGAACACATTTTTAAATATCATACCTATCTTCTTATTTGGTGGTCTTCCCCTATGTCGGACGCTTAAATCAACAGTATTATTGACACCCATTGATGATCCACCTTCTCCATCTGTGTTTAACAGCACGTCGGGTAATTCATTATGTAAAACATACTCATATAATTATAAGTAACACAATATGTTTATAACAAATCTAAATAAAGCCAATCACCTTTTGTGTGTCCTGTTGGAGTGTCACCTTCATAAACAAATGAATCAACTGTTCTCAGGTTCTTTTTTGGATCTTTAATGGATGTATTTTTATAAAAAACATGAATCAAAACCAATCAAAAAAATATACATTTACAACAATTATAATAAAATATTCCTACCCTGTGTCTGCCTCGTTGGTGTGTCATCTTCAAACATGCAAGGAGTGTTTTCATCTACATCCTTTATAGGATCTGTAAACAAATTAATTATAAAAATATGTTATACCAAAGATGCTTATAATAAACGGTATGATGATTGAATATGTCGCAACATTACCTCTAGACTGACCCACTGCCGTAGCACTTCCAATCGTAGTGTACGTGCTAACGATGTTCTGCGATTCAAGCCTTTAACAGCTGCAGATTAAAGCATATATTTATAGAGGTATGCATATTTAGATGTGTAACCAAAGACTGATAATTTAAATTTACAAAATCAGATATCCCTAATAACCATCAAACAAAGAACAAACTGCATATCTAAAAAGCTAATGATATACCTGCCGTAGTTTTCTTAAACCTTTCCCCCTCTTGTGTTTTAGCTTCTCCTCGCTGTTTGTTTGCTGGAAAAGCATAAACATTAACGAATAATCAAATGAATAATAAAAGATACTGTAGTACAACCATGGTTGAGGTTGCTAATAGTATACCTATTGGAGAGTGAGTAAAAAACATAAAACGTTAATAACTACACATCCAAATCACGTATATAAACAATTTTTAAGATACCATTTGCAGGTCTCCTTAAGTTACCTCCATCTTGAGCTTTAGCTTCTCCTTGTTGTTTGTTTGCTGAAAAACGATAATGAAAACA
This sequence comes from Artemisia annua, assembly GCA_014162995.1. Lineage (NCBI taxonomy): Eukaryota > Viridiplantae > Streptophyta > Magnoliopsida > Asterales > Asteraceae > Artemisia > Artemisia annua. The sequence continues at coordinate 84,810 of LBNU01003312.1, forward strand.
TTATCACATGAATAAAGTAAACATGCTATTATGAATATTGTATGAGATTTTATTTTTGATACCATTAGAAAGCCTCAATGAATGTCGTTGTGGCTGCATGTTTTCATTTAGGTTTCTGCCGTCTTATAAAAATATGTGAATGAATAATGGACATGTATATATAATGAGATTTTAGGTTGCTAATATTTACGACTGTGATAAAATCGCCTAGAGGATCAACTCTATACTTATCCTAACACGATAAAATATGATATATTAGAGAATAGTTTCCTAATATTATGTGGATGCAAATCAAAAATACATAATTTAAACTAAACATAATATACACACCTAGCTTTATCTAGTTCAATGCCTCAAAATAATCACAAACTAATTAAGTGGTGTAGTGGTTATCATGCTTCATAATTATAGTGGAGATCCCTAGTTCGAACCATGATAAGCTATTTTTTGGTAGATAAACGAATTTAAACATTAAAAAATATTTTCTGAAGTAATATTATTAATTAACGTTAATTGAAATAATATTATGTATTGCCCAGTCATCGATGAGTCATCGATGACTGGACAATGATCGTACAATGCTGACGTGTCCATCCAGTTATATATATATATATATATATATATATATATATATATATATATATATATATATATACACTAGCTTTCGAAGCCCGCCCGATGGGCGGGCATGACTTATAATTATTTTTTACATTTTTTTATTTAGCTAAATATTGGTGTTAAAAAATTGTTTGTTATACCAAGATTTTTAAAAGAATAGTACCAACATTTGTCAAATTGTTTGTGTTTGTTACAATGCTCTTTGTAACAACATAGTATATGATTTAAACTCAAATGCGAGATAACGTTTCTTTATACACAAAGTTTGTAGTAGCATAGCACGTCCGGTGGATGGGCGAGCCTTATGAATATCGTTGAAGAAATTAAGTTAATGAAAATAAGTTGTAAGCATACCAATTGATTTATTGAATGCATTAAGAACAAAAAGAAATCAACGTTTATCGAATATAATAAAAGAAGTTACAAAAAGTATAGAACTAAATAAATAAAATGTGAAATAAAGCGAAACAAAGAACCAGTCATGGCACGCGCACATTGCAAATAGAACTATTTCATTAGTATGTATGTCGTTCAGGTCTACAAATATAGAGACAAAGCGAAACACCGATCTTGGTTGCAACTGTAATCTATATCAGGTTGCCACGCCAAACTACCAGTATTGATAAATGATCCTGAATCATATATACCAAAAATCACCCGTTTTGGCCCGTTATCCTACACACATTGTTTTTTGTCGTTGCATAGAATGTTGATACCAAACTTAAGTATTTACACACCATGACTATAAGTACCAATAAGTAAAAGTCTTAAAACTGAAATATGATGCAAATACCTGTATACTTGACTATCTTTGTCTGAAAAACAAAGAATGGCCTTGTAAGAAAACATTTTTTGGTGCAATCTATGTGGGTCGAGCTCCAATTCTATGGCATCCATTGTCAATAAATTGTCTTGACACATTCCTAAGTGAGCCTCACTTACTCTAACTATGAAAGGCCGTTCACCAGATGCCAATGTCACTTGTTAAAAAAATAAAAAAAATAAAAATAAAATAAGAGTTTTTTAAGGACCATTTGTACCTGCAAGCCTAGAAGACAGAAACTATAGCAAAAGAAGTGATAAAAAAATGGTTGAAAAGTGTACCTGTTGAAAGAAAGGGTTGGAATGTATTTAGTTAATATATGTATGTATTGAATTAATGGGCGGGCATGCTTTGTGATTTTTTCTGATTTTGAATATAAATGAAGATGTTACATATGTCATATTTTTTGGATTGAGATTTGTGAATGATAAAAATAGTGGGGTCATCTTATGTGGACCTCAAATTTGTTACAAAATAAATTTTTACTCACAAAAACTTCAACATGACTTATCATGTTCAAAAAGAGCATGAGAGGATCCCAATCCTATATTTTTCTATACAGAAATAAGAGTGGTAAAGAATGGCCGGAAAAGATGAATATTGTTGACATAAATAAGTTAACAAAAAATAAGATATAAACGTACCAATTTTTATATTGAATGCATTAACAATGAAATTAAATAAATGTTAACATTTATAGAACAATCAAAATATACATAGTTCTTTGTAGGGATGAGCATTTCGAACCGAATCCCGGAACCGAACCGATACCGTACCGAAACGGTACTGATTCCCGATATATGGTACGGTACCGGTACTACGAAATAAGGAGAGAAAAAAAATCGGGACTACTAATTTGGTACGGGACCAGTACCAAATCGGAAAATTCCTGAAAAAAAAGGAAAAACCCGATTTCCGGGTCCGGTATCCGAATCCCGTTCGGTATGGTACCGGTACCACTAATTTATGCTCAGGAAAAAATCGGTACCACTAATTCGGTACGGAATCGGTACGGTGCTCATCCCTAGTTTTTTTAACAATATAGTATATGATTTAAACTCAAATGCGGAATAATGTTTCTTTATACGTCTTCGGGTCTTGGACTGGGTTGTTAGTATATGAAAACTAAATTGACTTTCTGTGTGATTTACTTAAAGTTTTACTTGTTTCATCCAATAGATAGAGGTATCCCTTTTACTTGGTAATTTGTTATGTCTTGTATTGTAATGATGAACCTCATATTTATTAAAAAAAGAGTAAAAGAAAAACAAAAAACAAACACTTTTTGAAAAAGAAATTGATGTCAGACAAAATGAAATTGTAAATTGTACAAACTCTATTTAACAACCCATTAACTATACAACACTAACAATAAAATTTCATATATCAATGTCATCAAAGTAAAGTTACATGGAAATGTTTTAGTATGTGAAACCTATTCAGTGTTACCTATAAAGCATCACTTCACTCTCGCAACCAATTTGGCTTACAACCTTAATTTTGGAAAAAACTTGCATTGAAAAAGGCCTGGAATTGCCTTTGGTAGTTTCAATGATTCCTTCAGCAGCACCTCCATGAAAGCATCCATTAATGAGTTTACCTCCACTTTGTTCTTCGTCTTTGTTGGTTTTAGCTCTGCTATTGCTTACGGTACTTGCTTTAAGACCTCGCGTAGTAAAGAATACTAATATTATTTAACGACAATGTCACACATTGCCCAAAATAATTGTTAGTATAATGTACAATAACTTTTTTTGATACAGAAAAATTAACGGCAGATGCAACCTTAGACCCACCTGGTATAGTAGTTCTCGCTATTTGCCATGCATTCGCACTTTTTGTGGCTGTATCATTAGCCACCAATATCTCAGGTGGCTACGTGAAGCCAGGTGGTACGTCTATATTTTATTTTTTCGTTAACTTATATATTCCAACGATATTCTTAAGTCTATTCTGCAATGCATTGGCAATTGCTATAGTAATAGACATACCGTTTATAATAAAACATAAAATGGTCAGGTAATTACTTCCACATCAGACAATCCGTACAAGCATTGTATTTTGCTCGCCCCGACTTCACCTGAACATTTGTTTTTGCTGATTGTTTGGGTACCGGAACTTAACCACAACTCCAAGTGCACACATTTTTGCTCCCAAAATACTCTTTACCTAAAAGCCAATAATGTTATACTAATTACACTAATATTGATCTTAATATAGTTGTTTTCGCACTTCTTGATCAATGTCTGAGGAACATTGATAAAGTACTTACTTTAATGAGTTTGAATTTGAATGTTACCTGGTTAGATGATATATTTAACAAATGGGAGGAACATCCTTCAACTTTGCCGAATCCCTTACTGGTCTATCAGCCGAAATCTGATTGTCTATGTAGGCATTCATACACACTCCGTTCATGTGGCTACACCCCTAGCCTACAAAATGTGAAATCACAGATTAAACCACATAACCTTGAAATCTATATTTCTCATTTTGAGTGCAATTATTTACCCTAAACAACAATAAAAAATCCAACACATACAAAGCATACTACATAACTATGAGGTAATTAAAGTAAGCGTACTACATAACTATGAGGTAATTAAAGTAAGACGCAAAAGGCTCGTATATGCTATCATATATGCAACCGGATTTTTTGTTGTGCATATGCTATAACTAAGGTACAAAAATCCTTTGTGTTTGGTATTTTTTGGCCAGAAACGTAGGAAAACCCTTTTACAATAGAATGAACTTTGAAGTATGCACGACCCATGCGCCAAGTGAAACGCCCATACTAAGATTTTATTTATTTATTTATTATTAATTTTTTTTTAATAAAATAGCGTACAGCCGTATGCTCCCAGGCATATGGCTTTGCTGTCCTGCATCAGAATATACTATTATAGCATACAGCCGTATGCTCCCATACATATGCCTTTATGCTTCTATATCATAATGCACTGATGTAGCATACAGCCGTATGCTCCTAGGCATATGGCTTTATGCTTCTGCTGTTATAAAAAGATACTTGCATATTTTTCCGGAAATTCACTTACCTTAAACATAAACTTTACAAAACTTGAACATAACAATTCTGGACATAATAATAACTGTACTAAAGAGTGGTAACCACATTTGGACCCGTACGAAATCAAAATGGGTAAAAATGGCATAATGCCAAACGCCCCTTTAACTTTTAAAACATGACATAACTAATTATAAACTTCATTATTTCTGCGTTTATACAAACCATGATATCAAAATGTTTGTCCTAGGCGTTTCGTGGTATTAGAGAGGGTTTAGGATAAGCTCAATTACCCATGAGCTCCACCGATAGTTAAACCGCGACCTTGTGCCTTAAACTTGATCTCACCTATAAGAAAAACATAAATGAAGCAATGTAAGCATAAAGCTTAGTGAAATAACATATATAAAACTGAAAATAAATATATCAATGTTACTAGATGTTGCTTCATAAGAACTTTCCCCTGTGTAGCTATCTTGGTGCTTAACACCGCTAATTTCTCACGGGAATATACTCTTGCATTATAACATGCACTTGGGGCTAGATGCTTTATCATAATGCCAGAAAGATCATGCTTGCCATGAGTATACTAGTTGTCCACTTAGGACGTCAAGTCCCATTTTTGAGACTTTTCATATCTGATTGTGCTTTTCATAACTGACGAGCCATATAAACATACTAATCATCCACTTAGAATGTCTGAGTTCCGTTTTTAGAACTTTTGCTATTGTGAGGCTCGATTCTCCACTAAGGAGGTCTAAGTTTCAACTTTTTCTGGAACAATTGTATGTGATCACATAATAGTACATATCGTCCACTTAAGACGTCTAATCCCATGTTGGGCCATAATGCATATAATTATGCGAGTTACCCATTAACGATACCTAGTTCCAACTTTGTATGGAACTCATGTATGACTCTTGTAGTCATGTCGCCCACTTAGGACGCTAAACAAGTAATAATACAATACTTTGACCAAAATCATTTTACCAAGACCACATGGGTCATTACGGGCTATTTTGACCCGTTCACTTTAGTTTACATATACACTTATACCGATAAATTCATTAAACTCGTAATAAGCAATATAAATTCATAGCATGAGCATAACACATAAACATATGATAAAACTTATATATAAGTATCACGAAATATGTGAAACTTCTAACGAGCAACTAAAACCCCGTTAAATGAACAATGATTCATCGTTTATGCTAAAAACGTGTTACTAAGACCACACGGGTCGTTACGGGCTATTTTGACCCGTCTAAGTTATTTCATATATAATCTCATATCGTGAGATCCATTTCTATTCATGATATGAGCTCACCTATCATAAACTTATAACATAAGTGTAATACATAAGCATACAACAAAACATGAACATAAATACCATAACACATATAATATATCTAACGGGCTCTTTTAGTCCAGTTTCTAATCTTATATATGTTACTCACCTTGATATGGCTTGTAATCTATCGCGAGCTCCTGTAAATGTACCCGGCTAAACTTTGTAACCTAGGAACATGTAAATAACATGAAGCTTTGATGAGACGAAAAATGTTACATTTTTAGGGGTCCGTTTGAGTCCTAATTCGTATATTATTTGATCGGATTTCACCCAAAGTCGTTTCTTTTCTCATTTTAGGTACTTTTGAGGAGAAAATCACAAAAGAAGCATTTTCGGGCGTTTTCGGAGTGAAAAAGTGCGGAAAACAACAAAATCTCAAAAGACCCTAAAGTGCACAGAAGGTGACGGCGTCACAAGCTTCAACGTGACGACGTCAGGAACAAATGAAGTGAAGAAATTGGAAGTTACTCATGACGGGCCAGAGAGTTTTTGGCCTAGTTTGGTGACGGCGTCAGGGAAGGCCGTCAGATCTGGAACAAGGCGGCGTGACGACGTCAAGAAGGCCATCACAAAACCCTAATCGTCGGCGTGACGGCGTCACACCTTGGGCTGACGCCGTCAGCCCGTATTATCTATATATATAGGACGATTTTTATTGTTTTAAAAGAGGAACTTGGTGGAGAACTTAAGGGTTAAACCCTAGCTCGTGTATCACAGACCTTAGAGGGTACTTTTACCCCTCTAACTTGCATGTTTAATCTAAGATAAGTCTTCATTCAATCCATACAATATGTCTATGTGTTGTATGATTTATGTTTGTGCTTTTCTTTCCTTTAACATGCTAGGCTAAATTAACTTGTGTTTGCTTAGATCTAATGAAACCTAACTATTGATTATCATGTGATGTGTATGTTGTGATTGTGATTTGGATGAATGTTTCATCTACGTTAGACTTAAGAAAACTGGCTAACCTCCTATACGGTAACAAGCTTGAACGTCTTAGGAAACGTGAATCGTATGTGCGTTAATCGATTTTAAGGTAGTATTTCATGCGTAGGTTGCTATCGGTGAGCTTATGATAGGATACTTGACGTATCGTCATAGAGTGAGGTAGGAGCTTATAGAGTTAGGGAATTGAACGCACTCCCTACGACTTGTTAGGAATACACCCGTCATCCACGCAAACTCAACATACTAATTACATGGTAAAAGATAGTTAGGGAGTAATGAAATCTAAGTAAACACTACTTTCCCCACCATTATTTTCTCAAAACTTTAATTTAATTCGCATAAGTAGATAACTTTGGTTAGTTGACTAGCAACTAATTCCGCCTACTTCTTCAAAACCGAGATTTTACTACTTTCATAAAAACATAAAAATACAAAAATAATCATCCTCCACCCTTAGACCTTAATTAGAGTAGTCTTTAACCTAACGAACACTATTACCTGTGAGAGAACGATCAATCCCCGGTACTTGCCACTACACTATACTACATCGGTCAGGTACACTGCCTGGTGGGGATTGTAAGCCTCTTGAGATCCCTTGAGAGGTAAAACGAAGTGCGTAAGCAATCCCACGCGCATCAAGTTTTTGGCGCCGCTGCCAGGGAATAGTTATTGTTTAGGTTAATTTTTATTTTTAATTAGGTCTACTCACTAGACTCCTTTCTAGTGAGATTTTATTTTATTTTTTTAGGATCTCTTTAGTCTATCTTATTCTTTGTGCCTTTGTTCGTAATACTTCTTCATGAGTAATATTGATCGTTTGATCCCTGTTATTCGTGTTTTCCGCCGTAGGAATTTTCAGTTACCCTACCTGTCCCCTATTGTTGAAAACGAAAACCCACCAAACCAATCACCCGATCATCACTTTGACAACCATTCTGATATGGACGAATCTGACCATGACACCGACCATGAAAATGGCCCTTTTTACTATTCATCGAATTCCGATGAAGACCTAGGGAATGGGGAAGTAGTAGATGACCCTGAAGGGGATGAGAGAGCTAACCCTCTAAACTATATTGACCCTAGAACAAAGATTGAGAAAGATAGTTTGTTTAACATGCAATTCCCATGCAAAATTGGATTTAGAAGCTTTGACGCTTACCTTAATTCATCTTTGCCAATGAACATCATTTCGCGTGCTGAATACAATAAAATCATGGCAAATGAGTTAGAGTATCAAGGAGATAATATTATTGCTAGGGCTAAGACTTTGCATGTGTTTGTGGGGAGCTTTACCTATCAAACGGACTTTATGGTTATGGAAGATCTAAGAGAGTTTATTGATAGTAACCTTACCCAAGTTGTGTTTGGGAAGCCATTCAAAAGATTAACCAACTTAGATGAGAAACTAGTGGAAGGGTTAATTACCTTCTCAGATGGGGATGAGGATTTTGTTTATCAAATGCCCCGCGCACACCCTAGGTATAAAATGTTTTCTATTGAGAAGTGTAATAGGTTTCCCCCCTGTGATATATTGAGTGAGAACGATATTAGAAAAGGACTTAAGTACCCCCATGAGAAGAATAATAGGTACTTCCGCGGATGCTTAGAGCTTAATGATGATTATAAGAAGGATGAGGCGACCATTAGATGGCTCACGCTTGGGTACGTGAGCATAAGCGACACTAGATGAAGGAAGGCCTCGAGTCTAGCTACAAGACTCATTAATAAAGAAAAGCGCTTCTTGGGAGGCAACCCATGTTTTGTGTGTTTTTGTGTGTATTTGTTTCCGTATGTAAATTATATTTCTTGTTATTGATTCATGCTTCAAACTAAATTGTGAAAATGCTTTATTTTGTTTTTAACTTCGTCTTAATCACATATAAAGGTAATTCGCAAAAGCTAAGTGTAAGAGACATCCAAATCGGTTAATATAGAACGAATGAACATGAATCATAACAATGAAATTAGTTTACATATTCGTAATTGTTAGAGTCAAATGCTTGTATCGAGTCATAATGATTTTTTCTGCAGAATTCCCAGGAATTGAGACAAAGGTTTTCCAAGAAATTTTCCGGAAACTCAACTTAAACTTTCTGTCAGAACACTCTGACGGCGTCAGGAGTTAATACCTGACGACGTCAGGTGCAAAAATCTGGAATTTATTTGTTGATTAAAGTTTACTAACGGAACTTGTATGTTTGTTAAAATCTCTCTTATGAATTCCAGGAAATCTGTAGAAAAATCATTCCACAAGCATTATATCTTACTTGCTTTCTAGGTATACGTCTATATATATATGAATAATGCCGCCGATTTTACGCGAGGTTTCTTGTAGTATTTTCATTTTAACAGGTTATTTAAGACAAGAAGATGATGCATATACTGGAAGAGAAGCTTTGATAGTTCATTTTCTTGGAGGAGGATCTAACCATATTACTTCACTTGCATAAAGAACGAATCAGGGGAGTATCCGATTTCATTCTTTTAACCTTTTATCTTTTCAATTACTTATTTTCGAACATTGGGGACAATGTTCAACTTAAGTGTAAGGGGGTAAATAAGGGTAGATTAATGATACCTCATAGGATACTATTATGCTTGATTTTTGCTTGTTTGATAATAATTGTGTAATAAAACTAAGAGAAACACTCGTTAGGATGATTTTAGCGCAAATTTAAATTTTTTTTACATTATTTAGGAGTGAAACTTTAGTCCTAATAAGCGTCTCATGGATAGGAGAATTTATGACTAGCACAAAAACCGTACCACTAAAAATTTTCCACCCAAATATGTGAGGTTCACCCCTAGAATTGGTAGGAAGAGAAGCATTCAACTTTAATGCTTATGTGTGTACCGGTAGTACTTAGATTCTAGAACTTGCGTCAGTGACCATTCCGAGTCCACAAGCGAGACTACATTCGTGTAGATTAGGATTAACTACATGATAAGAGGCATTAGGATAACCCATGTTTTACACCTGTATTATAATTACATTGACTACATTGGTCAAGTAATTCTCCCACACCTTTGCGATGTACCCATTTTTGGTACACGATACCCCTAGTACACCCTCCAGAGCCTATCCTTTCGTTTCTAACTTTAAGCATCATACTTAAAGGAAGAATTTGTTTACAATCCACCCCCAAATGTGCAACCAAATCGCCTTAGCCTACCTTGTATGCACTCATTTTTAGTGCATTATTGTTATTTGTTAAACCCTTGTCAATTATCTAATTGGTTACATTGTTGCTAAGTCGAGTCATATCTTGTACATATTGTTTTGGGATGATTGGGACTCATGGGTAAAGTACTAATGTTATGGAGTAATGGGGAAGAACATCATTTATTACCCCCATATGTGCAAAACGTTTTTAAAAGTACTCCAAGTGTTTTGATTATTTCAATACGAGTCGTAGAATAGTAAATGTAAAGTATGTAAAAGTTCAAGTGTAAGGGGAAAGTTTAATCCCCATTGATGTATTATTTTGGATGGTAGGGTAAAAAGGAATCCAAAAAAAAAAAAAAAAAAAAAAAAAAAAAAAAAAAAAAAAAAAAACATACGGACTACCATCCGCACCTATCTTTTATTTCTAAGTTATGTTTTGTTTTTATTTCATTTTGTTTTCGATAGTTTAAGATTGAGTCTAGTCTTGGCTTGGCAACGCCACTTGTATATGTAACTAACCAAGATGATTGACTAGCCACCAGTAAACTATCCCTTATCCAACCAAACCGTGTTTTTCCATATCCCTAAACCTCCCGTTATAACCCTTTTGTAAAGCCCTCTTTGATAGTTATCCTAGGTGCTTACGCCTAAGTGGAGAAGGTTTCGATCCTCTCTCAAGCCTATGGTAATCTATTTACTATGTCAGGTAGTGAGTGATATTATCCATTTCCTTTACATTATATTTACATATTATCAACCGAGAGATGTGAGTATCCAAACACTACATGAGAGGTGCTAGTATATTTTCTCCGTGCTTATTTTGAGTAAAGTGGAACGACTAATTCTTGTAATTACTTTTATGTTCGCATTAAATGACCTCTAACTTGTATTTTAATTGGAATAAAAGCGCATTTGCTTGAGGACAAGCAAATCTCAAGTGTAAGGGTATTTGATGAGACGAAAAATGTTACGTTTTTAGGGGTCAGTTTGAGTCCTAATTCGTATATTATTTGATCGGATTTCACCCAAAGTCGTTTCTTTTCTCATTTTAGGTACTTTTGAGGAGAAAATCACAAAAGAAGCATTTTCGGGCGTTTTCGGAGTGAAAAAGTGCGGAAAACAACAAAATCTCAAAAGACCCTAAAGTGCACAGAAGGTGACGGCGTCACAAGCTTCAACGTGACGACGTCAGGAACAAATGAAGTGAAGAAATTGGAAGTTACTCATGACGGGCCAGAGAGTTTTTGGCCTAGTTTGGTGACGGCGTCAGGGAAGGCCGTCAGATCTGGAACAAGGCGGCGTGACGACGTCAAGAAGGCCATCACAAAACCCTAATCGTCGGCGTGACGGCGTCACACCTTGGGCTGACGCCGTCAGCCCGTATTTTCTATATATATAGGACGAATTTTATTGTTTTAAAAGAGGAACTTGGTGGAGAACTTAAGGGTTAAACCCTAGCTCGTGTATTACAGACCTTAGAGGGTACTTTTACCCCTCTAACTTGCATGTTTAATCTAAGATAAGTCTTCATTCAATCCATACAATATGTCTATGTGTTGTATGATCTATGTTTGTGCTTTTCTTTCCTTCAACATGCTAGGCTAAATTAACTTGTGTTTGCTTAGATCTAATGAAACCTAACTATTAATTATCATGTGATGTGTATGTTGTGATTGTGATTTGGGTGAATGTTTCATCTACGTTAGACTTAAGAAAACTGGCTAACTTCCTATATGGTAACAAGCTTGAACGTCTTAGGAAACGTGAATCGTATGTGCGTTAATCGATTTTAAGGTAGTATTTCATGCGTAGGTTGCTATCGGTGAGCTTATGATAGGATACTTGACGTATCGTCATAGAGTGAGGTAGGAGCTTATAGAGTTAGGGAATTGAACGCACTCCCTACGTCTTGTTAGGAATGCACCCGTCATCCACGCAAACTCAACATACTAATTATATGGTAAAAGATAGTTAGGGAGTAATGAAATCTAAGTAAACACTACTTTCCCCACCATTGTTTTCTCAAAACATTAATTTAATTCGCATAAGTAGATAACTTGGGTTAGTTGACTAGCAACTAATTACGCCCACTCCTTCAAAACCGAGATTTTACTACTTTCATTAAAACATAAAAATACAAAAATAATCATCCTTCACCCTTAGACCTTAATTAGAGTAGTCTTTAACCTAACTGATCGAGGCAAACTAAGCGGTGAAGCTTGTTAACCACGGGTCGTAGTCCTAACGAGGGTTGAAATTGATCTTGTCACTCGAGTCGTGAGTTATGTGAAATGAATGGGTTTAAAAGATGTGATTTGGTTTTAATTAAACTACACAGCGTTATTTAAAACTTAAATGAAATAAAGTACGAGAATGAAAGAAATAAGCTGAACGATAAAAGTAAACATAAGTTGAATAAAATGTAAAGAAAATGAAATAAGAAAGTAAAAGAGATTAAGTAAAGAAAAGAAATGAAAATGAAATAAGAAACGTAAAATGTTTTTGGTTTTTAACTTTAATAAATGAAAGAAAAGAAAAGAAAACGTTTAAAAGAAAAGAAACTAAGTTAAAAAGATTTAACGAAAATTCGACAGAGTAACGGTAAGAAATGAATTAAAGAAAACTCCACTCGATAAACGATGGAGTGCAAATAGGCCTAGCTCGGCTTTAGAAATAAATAAGACACGACACTAAAAGACTTAGACTCGAAAACTAAAGTGAACAAAACTCAAACTCGCTAAGATAAAGAAAATGAAACTCGCTAAGGATCAAAAAAACCAAACTCGCTAGACTTTAAAAAAAAAACAAACTCGCTAGACACATATTTAAAATCAAACTCGCTAACTCTAATGTCCTACTCGCTAGACTTTTGAAATTGATACTCGCTAAACTTTGGACCAAACTCGCTAGACTCTAAACTCATACTCGCTAGGTGTTAGACCAAACTCGCTAGACCAAAAAGAATACTCGCTGGAATTGGACACCATACTCGCTAGACCCTAAAATCATACTCTCTAAACCCTAAATGATACTCGCTATTTGGGATTTTAAAGGAACGAACATATTTTAACATGAAACTTTTTATGGAAACTTATTAGAAACTTATTTAGACTCAATATTAAGCAAAACAAACAACCAAAATAAGATATAGAAGCTCAACGAATTCAAAATAAGCTAAACATATTTCTAGGGCTTATAACTAAAAAGCTTATTTAAACACAAAAGAAAGATTGAAAAACCAAAACAACGATTTGTAAACTCTTAAATAAGCTAAAGTAAAAGGTAATATAAGCTTTTGCAAGCTAGCCAATCCAAAATAAGCTCAAGCCATATTCATAAGGCACGAAAATTTCTTTTCATGCAAAGGTGGTGCAAGACTTATATGAGCTTATTGTGATCAAAATAGAAGTAAAGAAGCTTGAATAAGATGAAAAACAATGAAAGAAAGATTGCAATAAGCTAAGAAATAAGCAAAATAAGAAGATTAAGACATAAAGTTAAAAGCTTGCATTAAGAAAACATTACACTATAACTTGGAAATAAAACTAGAAACTAATTAAGGCTACACTAACTTAAGCTAACACCTCTAAAATGAAGCCTAAGGGGGTATTTAAGGTTTCCATGGTGGATTCCTTTTACATCTAGCCCCCTTAACTCTATTTGTTCATGAAAGTAACACATAAACTTTCATTTCACTACTAAACGACTTCTAAAAAGTAAACTTTAGTCCTTGTAATCTTGATGAATATGTTAACGAGTCTTCAAAAAGTCTTCAATGATATAAAAGTGACCACTTGCTCGAGTTTGGGAAGCTTATACATGATAATCATCTTTAATCTTCGATTAAGTATTTCTTTCATATTCACGAGCCTTTAAGTAATGAAAACATCGTCACAGGCTTTACTTGAGTAAATTTCATCTTTGACTTCACTTCCAAACTCTTTTCCACATCTCGTGCTCGTTTTGGGCTTTTAGGTTGCTTTTCATAATGTTTTTGCAATATCCTTACCTGCACAGTCATAAACACAAAAACACTATATCTTTGGCTTTGAACGTTAGTTTTTGGTCTATAATAGCCTAATAATGGTGAATAAAAGATATGTAAATAAGCACATATCAAAATCCCCCAGAATAAGGTATTGCGTGTCCTCACGCAATGTAATCACATCACGCCTTAAGGGTAAATAATTTCAAAACCTCTCCTTACTAACTTTGAAAAGTAGCAAAACGTTCAAGAGAAATTCGAAATCATTTATTCCCTAAAACGCCCCGGCTTTCCATTTTAGACTATGTACATCATATATTACACTATTTTAGCAT